>JAEOAE010001072.1:0-91783 GCA_036365155.1 Meriones psammophilus
GCATGTTGTGTCTTCACTTTTATTGAATACTAGAAAGTCTTTAATTTCTTTTTTTATCTATTTCCTGACCCAGGAATCATTGAGTAGAGAGTTGTTCAGTTTTCATGAGTTTGTAGGCTCTCTTGTGCTTCTGTTGTTGCTGAGTTCCAGTTTTAATCCAAGGTGCTCTGAGAAGATGCAAGGGGTTATTTCAATCTTCTGATGTCTGTTGAGACTTGCTTTGTGATCGAGTATATGGTCAGTTTTAGAGAAGGTTCCATGAGGTGCTGAGAAGAAGGTATATTCTTTTGTGTTTGAATGAAATGTTCTGTACATATCTATTAAGTCCATTTTATTCATGACGTTTCTTTGTTTCTCCATTTAGTTTTGGTCTTAATGATCTGTCTGTTGGAGAGCATGGGGTGTTGAATGCATGATTTAACCTTTATTAAAAGTTGATCCTTTTACATCTTGATTCACAAACCATCAATACTAAATTGCTAACCTTCCATTTCTCATTTGTCCCTAAAATGCACTGTGAATACTAGAATATAAATTTGGCACAAATTTAAACTTTCAAGTTTACTTAAATATTCAATGTCTCTTTAAAAGTCCAATTTTTCAATTCTGGTCTCCTATATATATATATATTGTGTGTGTGTGTCCCAATGTGGTGTATCTGTGTGTTTGAGGTATATTATATTTGTGTCTGATTTTTGTGTGTAGGAGGATGTGTGTGTGATGTGTATATACAACATATAATGCATTGTGTGATGTGTATGTATGTGTGTTGTATGTATTCAATGTGTCAGTGTATGTATGTGAGTGTGTGATGTGAGAGTGTGTAATTCTTGTGTATGTTCATCTGTGTGAGTGAGGGTATTCGTGTGCTCTGGTGCATGTATGATGGTCAGAGAAACATTTTCAGTGTGGTCACATTCAAGCTTCTTTGAGAAGGGTTTCTTCTTCAGCAGTTGCAGCCATCTGCTTCCCAGAGCTTCCTGGCTGTTTATTCTGTCTTCACCTCTCATCCTGCTCTAGACCTTCCTCATCCTTCCCAATTCTGCTAACCTTATATACAGTTCCTCAAGTTGTGGTGATTGTCAACCATAAAATTATTTTCACTGATACTTTGTACCTGTAATTTTACTACTATTATGAATTGTAATGTAAACATCTGATATTCCTTGGAAGACACCAATGATTCAGTCATTCAACCCCCAAAAGGGGTCATAAAGGAGTTATGACCCACTTGCTGAGAACTGCTGCTGTAGAAGAAATAGCATTACAGACATATGCTGCCATGTCCAGCCTTACATGAGCGCTAGACATCTGAATTCAGGCCTTCTTTGTTGTGTGCTAAGTGCTGTCAAACACTGAACCATCTCCTAGCTGAATTACTAGTATTTTTAAATAGGAATATGATCATTTTTATTCATGTGAGTGTCTGATGTTGCTCAACTATGGGAGATGGAGTCTGTCAACATAGAGAAGTGGAGAATACTGCTATTTCCTACCAGTGACAGAAAATCTGCACATCTCCAAGCACCAGGCAGTATGGTGCCCTTGGATTTCACACTTGCTGGTCTCTACAAATCACCACAGTAAACTGAAAGCCAGCATGGACTGCTGATCTTTGTTTTGGATGTGCTTCCTTCAATATGATTCTAACTCCTCTTGTCTTCTGGAAGTACTTGTAAGAAAGCTCTTGTGTTCTTCAGCCACTTTCTTGTAATCCTGTTCCAAATCAGAGCTGCAGTTTTCACAAGACTCAGCCATGCGCCTGGCCATCCTCCCATTGCTCGCAGTACACTTTATCCTGAATGAGTACAGCTGCCTTGTGGTCTCTGCATCCTACGATTCTGACTATCCTCAATGGAGTCTGCACTGTAATTACTGACCTACTATTCCCTTCCAGGAGACACCAGTGCTCAGTCAGTGACTCAGCCTGATGCTCAAGTCATTGTTTCTAAAGATGCCTCTCTGCAGATAAGATGCAACTATTCCTCCTCTGTGGCACCTCACCTGTTCTGGTATATCCAGGACCCACAGCAGGGGCTGCTGCTACTCCTCAGGTAATACTCAGGAGACCCAGTGGTTCATGGCATGAATGGCTTTGAGGCTGAGTTTAGCAAGAGTGACTCTTCCTTCCACCTGAGGAAGGCCCATGAGCATTGGAGCAACTCGGCTGTGTACTTTTGTGCTCTGAGCGCACAGTGTCTGGGGCTGCAGGGGGAGCTGAACACAAACACCCATGGCAGTGGGTGCTCAGACTCACTGTCTCTCTTTGTGGTCTTTGAAGAATCTCTTTCGAGTTAACAGCAAGGGTAGAAGAGTTGCTCAGTCCCAGCTGCCTTTCCATAACTCCTTTCCAGGTAAAATATGCAGTGTCTGACTTTGTCTCAGAAGCTCTTTGTGTATTTTCAAAATTATCTAATGCTCAATGGTAATTCTTTAGAAAGAAACATACTGTGCTATTATCTGTGGGAATCATCTCCTGAGCGGATGACATTGCTTGGACAGTGACTACATTAAGTAGCTATTTCTGTCCATGGGGAAATACCAGAAGCTGGACTTCCATTTGTCATTTTATGTGTCATCTACACAGAAGGTGAAAGGTGTACTCTTCAGGGTTTGTCCTGAAGTTTTCCTTCTCTACTGAGTCCTTCATGCTGATTTTCTTATACATTCTCATTTTGGTGCTAAGTATACTGATCAGAACAGGTCATAATACTAAACGCTTCCACTTAGGAAAGAATTTGATAGGTTTTGAGTTGATATCAGGTTTACAGGAACCACAAAGGCTTAGAAATCTATTATAATTATGTCAGTTCTAGCAACATTAAAAATAAAACAGGAGGCTGGCTCTGCCTGCAGTTCCAGGGTTGGCTGCTAATGAAGACTCCCAGAAGAGCTGAGGTCTGTTCCTTTACCTCTGTCTACAACCTCCAGTGGGCCAGGTCAGCCTGCAGTGACAGGGACAGCAGAAATTGGAGAATGCCAACAGACAGGAGGTCAGCCCTGAGTCCTCTAAGCACTAGTTTCTGGGCACCTTCACTGCCTGTGGTTCTAGGGACAGCTACCATTGAAGACTGCTATCAGAGAGGCATCAAACATCAGCATCTACAGAAGGTGAAAACTATCAAGGACTACCATGAACTGTCAAGTCTGCCAACACCAGGGACAGCCAGATGTCTAGAGAACAGTGTAAGAACACACTCAACAAAACTAGGGCAATACAGTACCACCAGAAACCACTATCATACTCCAACAAACCCTGGATATCCTAACACACTCAAGGCACAGAATAACTATCTTAAATCTGAAGTTATTAAAATGATAGAACTCTTGAAAGATGAAAATAAATCCCTCAAAGAAATAAAAGAAAATACAATCAAACAGATGAAGGAAATGTATAAAGCAGTACAAGAAAAAACAAGAAATAGGAGAAGGAAATGGCCAAAAATGTAAAGACCTGAAAAGGGAAATAAAAGCAATAAAGAAAACACAGTCTGAGACAATCCTGAAAATGGAAAACCTAGGGAATAAAAACAGGAACTACCAATGCAAGCATCACCAACAGAATACAAGAGGTGGAAGAGAGAATCACATGCATAGAAGATATGATAGAATACTCAGAAGATACATCAGTGAAAGAGGCTCCTCAACTGAAGATTTGATAAAGAAACTGTGGCTTATTTACACAATGGATTACTTCTCAGCTATTAAAAACAAGGAAATCATGAAATTTGCAGGCAAATGGATGCCTAGAAAAGATCATCCTGAGTGAGCTAACCCAGACCCAGAAAGACACACATGGTATATACTCACTTATGAGCAGATATTAGCCATATAATACAGGATAACCATTTTATAATCCACAGACCTAAAGAAGCTAAGTAACAAGGAGAACCCTAGGGAGGATGCTTAATCCTCATTCTCATTCAGAAAGGCAAATAGAATAGACACAGGAAGCCATTGAAGAGAGAGTACAGGACTGGAGCCTAATACAAATGTCTCTGAAAGTCTCCACCCACCAGAGGTTCCAAGCAGATGCTGAAACTCAAAGCCAAACTTTGGGCAGAACACCGAGAGTCTTATGGAAGAGTGGGGGTAAGAAAGACCTGGAGGGAACAGAAGCTCCCTAAGAAGATCCACAGAGCCAACAAATTTGGGGCTACAGGTCTACTGCAGAGACTGATGCACCAACCACAGAGCATGTAGACGACCTAGGCCCCTTCTCAGATGGATCCAATAGGCAGCTCAGTCTCCAAGTAGGTCCCTAGAATGGGGAGAAGGAGCAGTTGCTGACATGGACTCTATTGCTCGCCCGCTACTGGATCACTTCCCCTTGGTGGGGCAGCTTTGCCAGGCCACAGAAGAAGAGGATACAGGCAGTCCAGATGAGACTTGATTGGTTGGGGTCAGTTGTGAAGGGAGGAGGGCTTTACCTTTCAGAGGACTAGGAAGCTAATTTAGTTTCCACTAGAGCCGCTTGGAAAGGTCCCATGTGTTGTGTGATAGTTTATTAATTTTAATTCTCATTCCCAACTCAAGAACCATTCGACTCTTCTGGCAGGCTCTGGTAGATTGGCACCCAGTTGTTGGTGCCCAGTTAAGGACAATGGGGTGTTGGCTAGCTCGAATCATTAAGTAAAAAGGGCATATGGTGAGTAAATCCAAGAATATAAATGGGACAAGTCAGTAGCCTACTGTTTTTTGGTATGGAATTTAAATAAAGGTAGCCTGTAAATGCAGCAGGAACCCGAGAAAGTTAAACTTTCAGGCTCAGACAGAAGAAGATTAGAAAGATGATGGGCTTCAAAACAAAATGTTATTAGACCATCAGCTCCTCCAGAGGAGTTGTATTTCCCTCCTGATGACAGTAATTTCTTGTCAGAAGAGGACTTTGAGGATGACTTAGATCCTGATGAGGTTGTAGAGTTGGAGGAAGAACCAGATCAGTATTATTCTGAGAGATATCCTCTGATTCAGGCTATGCATGTTAAAAAGCATAAGCCTGGGCAAAAAGAAATTAAAAGTTTGTAATGGGGCTTGGAGGAAATAAACAGACAAATTGGAGAATTAACTACTAAGGAAAATTAGGCTCAACCTCCCACTCCAACTCCATCATTGGTTGCAGGTTTGGACCCTCCTCCTAGGACTGCTAGAGTAGCAGTGGCTCAAAAGACAAGGAGACCTTTTCCTTTGTCCACTGTATGGGCAACTGTATCTGCCTTACAAGCATTTTTACAGGAAGCTAGACAGAATGGAGAAGACATAACTGAATTTTATGGTTTTCCAGTTCTAGAGCAGCCTGATGGACAAGGTAATAATGGCGATAGTCCATGCTCCTATACCTTTTAAACAATTAAAAGAATTGAAAGCTGCATGCTCTCAATATGGTCCTACAGCAACATTTACTCAAGCTCTGTTGGAGTCCTTGTCTATTGAGGCCCTCTGCCCAGGGGACTGGAAACAATTAACAAGGGCATGCTTATCAGGAGGAGATCATTTATTTGGGAAGTAGGAATTTGCAGAGCATTGTCAAGTTACAGCTGAACTTAATCGAGCTCAGGGAATTCCTATAACTTATGACATGCTTGTTGGAGAAGGAATCTACAGGGAAATAGGACAACAGTTAGACTTTGATGAGGCTGTTTATGCTCAGGTAAATGCTGCTGCTCGAAGGGCCTAGAATAAACTTCCACAAGCAGGTAGACAGGTGGAGGATTTGTCTAAAATCTGTCAGGGACTTGATGAGTTATTTCAAGATTTTGTGCAAGATTAATGCAAGCAGCAAACAGACTTATAAGAGATGAAAAGTCTGGATTATTATTAG
Organism: Meriones psammophilus; assembly: GCA_036365155.1. Lineage (NCBI taxonomy): Eukaryota > Metazoa > Chordata > Mammalia > Rodentia > Muridae > Meriones > Meriones psammophilus. The sequence goes on from JAEOAE010001072.1 coordinate 5,822, forward strand.
TAAAACAATTGGCTTATGGGAATGCTGACAGTGCCTGCCAAGCAGCTTTGAGACCCTTTAGGAAGAAAGGAGATATTTCTGATTATATTAGGTTATGTTCTGACATTGGGTTGTCTTATACTCAAGGAGTAGCTATGGCTGCCACCCTACAAGGAAAAACTATTAAAGTGGTAGCTTCTCAGTTTTTCAAGTAAGAAAGCTAATAGTTAATTCTGCTACAAAGCTTCAATGGTCATAAAAAATTAAATTCAACAAATAACAAGGTATTTTGTCTGTTTTAAAGATATAAAACCATTCTAAACAACAAATAAACTTTACTCTTATTCCAAAATTTAAAAACCTAAAATGTCTTGCTATAATTGGTGAAAGAATTTTGCCTTAGCAAAACGCTGGCAACACTATTTTGCAAGACGGGAACAATGCTAGGTCGGAAGCAAAGCAAGGCAGGACAGGTGTCCAACAACAGGATATCTGCGGTTGGGCACCCAGCCTAGGAGGGGAAACAAAGCCCCTGAGAAAAGCACACTAGGTGCCCGAGATAAGGGCCAGGTACGTGACTCAGCTCACAATCGGGCCTTCCCGCCTTCTGGGCACGTGACCTAACTATGGCTTTGTTTACCCAATCAGATCCCTGTAACCATGCTTCGCTTCTGTAACCGCGCTTTACTGCTCCCGATCCCTAAAAACCCCTCACCCCAACTGAGAGGCTCGCAAGTCCTCTGATAGGCTTGGTCGCCCGGGTACCCGTGTATCGAAATAAACCTCTTGCGGCTTGCATCCGAAGGCTGGTCGTTGTTCCTTGGGAAGCGGGTCTCCCGTCCAGAGAGGCTCTATCGGAGTCTTTCATTTGGAGGTCCCACCGAGATTTGAGACCCCTGCCCAGGGACCACCGACCCAGAGTCGGGAGGTAAAGACTGCTTTTTGTTCTGTGAGTCTTGTGTATCGTGGTGTTAAGCGGTCTGTTTTGTGTGTGTCTTTCCAGGGGTTCGAGTCCCCCTGTGGTCTGACTTGGCCAGGTCATTTGTATTTGGCAGAATTTGAAAGGAGCTGACGGGCTCGGACTTTCGTTCTGCGCTCCCTGAGAGACGTCTCAGGACGTTTGGTGGAGGGTTTAAGTGGGTTCGAGTCCCACCGACTCGTTTGGGAAGGGCCAACTTTGGCTCCTAAGTCGGACTTTTGGGGCTCCGCCTAAAACTACGACCTCCCCTTGGGAGAAAGCCGGCACCCCAGAACAGTCTCCGCTTGAGTTTTTGCTTTCGATTTTTCATCGTTCGGGCGGCACAGGTTGTTCTCTGTTGTGTGGGTCTCGCTTTTGTGTCGATTGTCGTGTATCTTTGTCTGTTTGAAATGATGGGTCAATCTATTACCACCCCCTAAAAGTTTGACTCTGCAGCACTTCAAGGAGGTCCGAACATCGCCACCAACCTCTCGGTGGAAGTAAGAGTCAGTCAGTTTTAGTCCCGGAAATTTGGCCAGCTGGTGGATGTTTTTGTCTCAATGTCTCTGTGTAGTATTTGTCTACCTTTTAAACAAAACTTGTTTAAAATGTGTGTATGCTTTATTAGATCTATAAACGCATATGTATAGGTTGTCACGCGGGTATAAAGTGTCTCAGTGTCTCACGCCATCTTGACTTCACCATGTGACTTTATAATGTAACCGCCATCTTGGTATGGATAAAAAGGAAACCTTGGTCAAATAATTCTCATTTCCTTCTAGGTCAAAAAGGATAATTTATTTTAAATTGGTATTGGTTTTAGAAATTAAATTGCTTACACTGGTAAATTCTGGTTTTAAAATCTGGTTTTAATTTTAAAGATTATGTTTATGCCTTGTGACTTCTCCTACAAAAGGGGTACTTTGTTTTAATATTGCAAAAACAGGTTTTAAAAAATGTTTAAAGTTTATCAGGCATTTGGGTATGACAATGATCTTGGGTATTTTATTAATTTTACTAAATAAAACCCTGCCGTATTGTTTGTGCTAACTGAGAAAATTGCAGTTTTTAAAATGTATCTTGTGGAGAGCTGTTTGTTTGATAAGCTGCTTTGTTTATGGATGTTTGTTTGTTAAGCTGATTTGTGACCATCTCATCTGCTACAGAAAAGTAATTTTAGAGAAAAAAATTTGGCAGTTTCAGAACTCCCCTTTATAGTAATGTAACTTGCTTTTGCTTTGCCTATAAAAAGCAAATTGTACGTAGACTCTGGGCTTCAGCAGGATCATGTTGCAGAAGGTTAGTGGATGTGTTATAAAAAGCCAGAGAGTTAATATGATTTAAAAAAAGAACTGTATTTTAAAATATGTTGTACTTCATTTAAAAAGGCTGGTGATTCCTCATTGCAAAATTTTTTTATGCTCTTTTTTAAAAAAAAAAAAGAAAAAAAAATTCTAGCTGATAGGTTTGGTATGGCTAAAGTAATTCTTACAGTTTAAAATTATTCTGTTATGCAGTTGTTTCTAAAGCTTGTTTGATCACTGGGAACTTTTGGTTGTGGGGATTATGGATGGCAGTGTTTGCTGTATCAGCAGCACCCAGTGGCTGTGCTTGGTGTTGTCAGTCGAGCCTGAGCTAATGCTAGCACATGGCCAGCCGCCATGATGGTTCAGCAAATGAAAAACACGTAAAGCTGTAGTTTAAGTGCCATGTTTGTTTAGGGCTTCCAGCTGAGTTCGGTTGCACGTGGCCAGCCGCCATGTTGGTCCCGAGATAAAGAGGGTGGAGCTATGAGTTCGCCACCATTTTGTTCAGGTATCTCAGTTATGTTTAGTCATTAGTGCTAAATGCAAAGCTTTTTACTGTTCAATTTAATGCAAGTGGTAGGAGCAGCAAGATTAGCTAGCCTCTCTATAAACTGTATCAGATTAAAAGGTTTGCTTTGATTTTAGTTCAGAAAGAGCAGATTTAAAGTCATGCTAAATACTGCAGTTGAGCCTTACCTAGTCTCCTTGTTCAAGTTTTTTTAAGGTTGCCTAGGATGGGTAACTATGAAGTTTGCCTATCTGTCTTAAAGTAGATACTTCTAGAACATACATCTCGAAAATATGCTAGAATTAGAGATAGTAGCATTCTGTTTTATAGGACACAGTTTAGAGCAGATGATAAGAACAGTAACTGGATATGCTGGCCCTCAAGCTTGTCAGAAATCTGAATTAGGCATTTTAACATGTGTGCTTATTGTGACAGGAAGCAATCCTGGCAGTAGCTCCCCAAGGTCTCCGAGAAGATTTGGGCACAATGACAGATGACTGCAACTCTGGATTGTGGTATGCTAACCACTAGGCAATACTGCCTCAACTGGCCCACTGCTACGGCCCAGCCAAACTGTGGACACCTGGAGTCAATGTTTTCACGTTGCTAAGGGCGAGGTGAGGCCATTCTCTTGTTTCTTTCTCCACAGAAACAGTCTCTCATCTTATGTGCCTGGCAGAACTACTCTGTTCAGGATGCCGTGAGACACAGGAGCCAGGGACACTGCCTAGGTAATGGACTAACTAGTCATTCCTGTCATTTTGATTGGTACATGGATTGGTATATTTAGCTTATAATTTATCCTTCTCAGGTCTCTGAACACCTTTGACGGCTATGCTGCTTAACTGGTAGCTTTGCAGCTAGAGAAAAGACAATTAGATCGACTGTTAGCTCATTGATCAGCTCATTAGCTAGAACCACAGAGTACTAGATATCTTTTTTTTTAAAAGGACAGGTTTGCCTTGCTCACAGGACTCAAGTTAGTTGCCTGTGTCTTAAGATAAATAAATCGAGCCTATGTAGGGTCTGAGGATACAGGAGTTTAGGTTGTAAAAATCTAGAGAGTGTTATTTGGTCTAAAAAAAATGTTTCAGGGTTGATAGATGCAACGAAATTAGAGAGTCTAAGTAGGTTTTTTTAAGGTACATAATTGTAAGTTATAAAAAATAAAAAATATTAAAGCAGATTAAAAATGGGAGATATTTTAGATCCCTCCCCTTCCCTCCCTTTTTGCTACTGTTTGTGCTTATGTTATAAGATTTCAAAGTTCAGAGTTTTGGCATTGATCAATAAAATTCTGATAAGTTAATGGAGCAATAACTGCTTATTATTCAGTCACCAGGTTAAAATTTTAATCTCCTTTGGTTGGCTTCTGGAGATAAACTTAAAGGTGCTTCTCGTTATGTTAAAAACATCTGTTTAATGTGTGTATCTGACCCAAAAGTCATAGCTTTTAGTATGGTATTCTTAATATCTGCCATTTCTGGGGTAGATTTTGACACAGAAATATCCTAAACCTATTCCTCTAGTTGCTTTGTTAAGGAAAGTCCAAGCATCCAGGGTTTCCTAAAGCCAATCGGGCCTAACTTTCCATAAACATGGAAGTGGGAGCTAAAAGTATATGCTGAGTGTATAAAAATGGCCAAGCTCCATTCGTGGCTAATTACCAACAGCTATGCCAAAAAAAAAAAAAAAAAAAAAAAAAAAAAAATGTTACTGTGGACACACTTAGGTTGTGTATAAAGGTTATAAAAAACAGCTAACTGTTACTCATTCAGTGGGATGCAGTTTTACCTGTTACTCTCAATGTCTGATTTGTTGATATGTTACTTTTCTGAGTATTTAAAATTCTATATTTCCTTTTGTGTACTAAAATTTCATATGAGTTTCAGGATGTGACCTGGATCTGGCATAACTCAAAAGGATCACAGATGAGATTTTTCTGATCTTTCCCATTTAATAGACAAATTTTAACTTCTGTCTTCAGTCTGAATTTGTCTCAGCAGATTTTCACCTGTTTAACTCTGTTCCGGGATCAGCTGGACTGGAAGCTGAAATCTGGACTTTGTGAAAACTGACATGATTGCTCCTGCCTCTTCGGGTGGATCAACGAACCAGATGCTTGGGACTTCCCATTGCCCAGCCTTTGACTGGCATTTCAGCCTTCCTAGTCCCTGATGCCTACGGTCCAACGGTCAGCTCAAGAAGCTCCAGAAGACGGATCTACGCCCAAATCCCCTAGCAGGCTGAAATGCTAAGTCAAAAGGCTCCTGGCATTAGCTATTATCTTGGGCATCTGCTTAGCTGAAATGGACACTAATATTGCAGCAACTGGGCTAAAAGCCTAGAGAGACCCTGTAATAGTTCTCCTTGGCTTACTACCCTATATCCACCCTAAAGGGACCCCAGATCCCATTATAAAAAATAAATCTATAAGATACAAGGGGTCATATCTGGAAGACCCAAGATTGGGTCTTCAAATGATCATGGGAAAGGGGGAAATGAGAGACCAAAGGATAAGCAGCGATTGTTAACACTAAGCAGAGTAGGCGCAGTATAGTAAGTTCCCTGAGGGGAGAGCTCCTTTCACTGCATTCTTTCCCACCCACTAGAGATACAGTTGAAGAAACTACTCAGTTCGACAACTACAACAGGCCATGCATACCGACTTGCAAGCATTAGAAGAATCAGTTAGTGCTCTGGAAAATCCTTGACCTCCCTTTCGAAGTAGTCTTGCAGAATAGAAGGGGATTGCGTAGCCCTCAAGGAAGAGTGCTGTTTCTTGGCCCTGGAGAAAAACTTTTAAGGAAGGGCAGTCAGGGATTCAACAAGGCCCCATGGTTCACAACCCTGGTCTCTTCCCAGGGATTTTACTATTTGGTCCCTGCATTCTCAATCGCTAGTTCAATTTGTTAAAGATAGGGTCAACCAGCTTAGACAACAAGAGACTGACCTAGACCTTTAGCCCAGAATGGAGGGCTAATGCCTTTGCAACACTATTTTGCAAGACTGGAACAATGCTAGGTCGGAAGCAAGCAAGGCAGGACAGGTGTCCAACAACAGGATATCTGCGGTTGGGCACCCAGCCTAGGAGGGGAAACAAAGCCCTGAGAAAAGCACACTAGGTGCCCGAGATAAGGGCCAGGTACGTGACTCAGCTCACAATCGGCCTTCCCGCCTTCCGGGTACGTGACCTAACTATGGCTTTGTTTAAACTACCCAATCAGATCCCTGTAACCATGCTTCTCGCTTCTGTAACCGCGCTTACTGCTCCCGATCCCTATAAAAACCCCTCACCCCAACTGAGAGGCTCGCAAGTCCTCTGATAGGCTTGGTCGCCCCGGGTACCCGTGTATCGAAATAAACCTCTTGCGGCTTGCATCCGAAGGCTGGTCTCGTTGTTCCTTGGGAAGCGGGGTCTCCCCGTCTAGAGAGGCTCTATCGGGAGTCTTTCATTTGGAGGTCCCACCGAGATTTGAGACCCCTGCCCAGGGACCACCGACCCAGAGTCGGGAGGTAAGACTGCTGGCTTTTGGTTCTGTGAGTCTTGTGTATCGTGGTGTTAAGCGGTCTGTTTTGTGTGTGTCTACTTCCAGGGGGTTCGAGTCCCCCTGTGGTCTGGACTTGGCCAGGTCATTTGTATTTGGCAGAATTTGAAAGGAGCTGACGGGCTCGGACTTTCGTTCTGCGCGCCCTGAGAGACGTCTCAGGACGTTTGGTGGAGGGTTTAAGTGGGTTCGAGTCCCACCGACTCTCGTTTGGGAAGGGGCCAACTTTGGCTCCCGTTTGTTTGGAGTGACGGGCCGAGTCGGACTTTTTGGGGCTCCGCCCCGCTCCGACGGCTACGACCTCCCCTTGGGAGACGGGGAAGCCGGCACCCCAGAACAGTCTCCGCTTGAGTTTTTGCTTTCGATTTTTCATCGTTCGCGGGCGGCACAGGTTGTTCTCTGTTGTGTGGGTCTCGCTTTTGTGTCGATTGTCGTGTATCTTTGTCTGTTTGAAATGATGGGTCAATCTATTACCACCCCTAAAAGTTTGACTCTGCAGCACTTCAAGGAGGTCCGGAACATCGCCACCAACCTCTCGGTGGAAGTAAGAGTCAGTCAGTTTTAGTCCCGGGAAATTTGGCCAGCTGGTGGATGTTTTTGTCTCAATGTCTCTGTGTAGTATTTGTCTACCTTTTGTTTTCTGTTCTGAAAGGCCTCACAAAACTTGTTTAAAATGTGTGCCTATGCGCTTTATTAGATCTATAAACGCATATGTATAGGTTGTCACGCGGTATAAAGTGTCTCAGTGTCTCGCCGCCATCTTGACTTCACCATGTGACTTTATAATGTAACCGCCATCTTGGTATGGATAAAAAGGAAACCTTGGTCAAATAATTCTCATTTCCTTCTAGGTCAAAAGGATAATTTATTTTAAATTGGTATTGGTTTTAGAAATTAAATTGCTTACACTGGTAAATTCTGGTTTTAAAATCTGGTTTTAATTTTAAAGATTATGTTTATGCCTTGTGACTTCTCCTACAAAAGGGGTACTTTGTTTTAATATTGCAAAAACAGGTTTTAAAAAATGTTTAAAGTTTATCAGGCATTTGGGTATGACAATGATCTTGGGTATTTTATTAATTTTACTAAATAAAACCCTGCCGTATTGTTTGTGCTAACTGAGAAAATTGCAGTTTTTAAAATGTATCTTGTGGAGAGCTGTTTGTTTGATAAGCTGCTTTGTTTATGGATGTTTGTTTGTTAAGCTGATTTGTGACCATCTCATCTGCTACAGAAAAGTAATTTTAGAGAAAAAAATTTGGCAGTTTCAGAACTCCCTTTATAGTAATGTAACTTGCTTTTGCTTTGCCTATAAAAAGCAAAAACGTAGACTCTGGGCTTCAGCAGGATCATGTTGCAGAAGGTTAGTGGATGTGTTATAAAAAGCCAGAGAGTTAATATGATTTAAAAAAAGAACTGTATTTTAAAATATGTTGTACTTCATTTAAAAAGGCTGGTGATTCCTCATTGCAAAATTTTTTTATGCTCTTTTTAAAAAAAAAAAAAAAAAATTCTAGCTGATAGGTTTGGTATGGCTAAAGTAATTCTTACAGTTTAAAATTATTCTGTTATGCAGTTGTTTCTAAAGCTTGTTTGATCACTGGGAACTTTTGGTTGTGGGGGATTATGGATGCTCCGCAGTGTTTGCTGTATCAGCAGCACCTAGTGGCTGTGCTTGGTGTTGTCAGTCGCAGCCTGAGCTAATGCTAGCACATGGCCAGCCGCCATGATGGTTCAGCAATGAAAAACACGTAAAGCTGTAGTTTGGCGGCCATGTTTGTTTAGGGCTTCCAGCTGAGTTCGGTTGCACGTGGCCAGCCGCCATGTTGGTCCCGAGATAAAGAGGGTGGAGCTATGAGTTCGCCACCATTTTGTTCAGGTATCTCAGTTATGTTTAGTCATTAGTGCTAAATGCAAAGCTTTTTACTGTTCAATTTTAATGCAAGTGGTAGGAGCAGCAAGATTAGCTAGCCTCTCTATAAACTGTATCAGATTAAAAGGTTTGCTTTGATTTTAGTTCAGAAAGAGCAGATTTAAAGTCATGCTAAATACTGCAGTTGAGCCTTACCTAGTCTCCTTGTTCAAGTTTTTTTAAGGTTAAGCCTAGGATGGGTAACTATGAAGTTTGCCTATCTGTCTTAAAGTAGATACTTCTAGAACATACATCTCGAAAATATGCTAGAATTAGAGATAGTAGCATTCTGTTTTATAGGACACAGTTTAGAGCAGATGATAAAAACAGTAACTCGGATATGCTGGCCCTCAAGCTTGTCAGAAATCTGAATTAGGCATTTTAACATGTGTAAGCTTATTGTGACAGGAAGTCCCGCAATCCTGGCAGTAGCTCCCCCAAGGTCTCCGAGAAGATTTGGGCACAATGACAGATGACTGCAACTCTGGATTGTGGTATGCTAACCACTGGGCAATACTGCCTCAACTGGCCCACTGCTACGGCCCAGCCAAACTGTGGACACCTGGAGTCAATGTTTCACGTTGCTAAGGGCGAGGTGAGGCCATTCTCTTGTTTCTTTCTCCACAGAAACAGTCTCTCATCTTATGTGCCTGGCAGAACTGCCTCTGTTCAGGATGCCGTGAGACACAGGAGCCAGGGACACTGCCTAGGTAATGGACTAACTAGTCATCCCTGTCATTTTGATTGGTACATGGATTGGTATATTTAGCTTATAATTTATCCTTCTCAGGTCTCTGAACACCTTGACGGCTATGCTAAGCTTACGGTAGCTTTGCAGCTAGAGAAAAGACAATTAGATCGACTGTTAGCTCATTGATCAGCTCATTAGCTAGAACCACAGAGTACTAGATATCTTTTTTTTTAAAAGGACAGGTTTGCCTTGCTCACAGGACTCAAGTTAGTTGCCTGTGTCTTAAGATAAATAAATCGAGCCTATGTAGGGTCTGAGGATACAGGAGTTTAGGTTGTAAAAATCTAGAGAGTGTTATTTGGTCTAAAAAAAATGTTTCAGGGTTGATAGATGCAACGAAATTAGAGAGTCTAAGTAGGTTTTTTTTAAGGTACATAATTGTAAGTTATAAAAAAATAAAAAATATTAAAGCAGATTAAAAATGGGAGATACTTTAGATCCCTCCCCCCTTCCTCCCTTTTTTGCTACTGTTGTGCTTATGTTATAAGATTTCAGAAGTTCAGAGTTTTGGCATTGATCAATAAAATTCTGATAAGTTAATGGAGCAATAACTGCTTATTATTCAGTCACCAGGTTAAAATTTTAATCTCCTTTGGTTGGCTTCTGGAGATAAACTTAAAGGTGCTTCTCGTTATGTTAAAAACATCTGTTTAATGTGTGTATCTGACCCAAAAGTCATAGCTTTTAGTATGGTATTCTTAATATCTGCCATTTCTGGGGTAGATTTTGACACAGAAATATCCTAAACCTATTCCCTCTAGTTGCTTTGTTAAGGAAAGTCCAAGCATCCAGGGTTTAGCACTAAAGCCAATAAGGTATTTCTGCCTAACTTTCCATAAACATGGAAGTGGGAGCTAAAAGTATATGCTGAGTGTATAAAAAATGGCCAAGCTCCATTCGTGGCTAATTACCAACAGCTATGCCCACAAAAAAAAAAAAAAAAAAAAAAAAAAAAAAAAATGTTACTGTGGACACACTTAGGTTGTGTATAAAGGTTATAAAAAACAGCTAACTGTTACTCATTCAGTGGGATGCAGTTTTACCTGTTACTCTCAATGTCTGATTTGCTGATATGTTACTTTTCTGAGTATTTAAAATTCTATATTTCCTTTTGTGTACTAAAATTTCATATGAGTTTCAGGATGTGACCTGGATCTGGCATAACTCAAAAGGATCGCAGATGAGATTTTCTCTGATCTTTCCCATTTAATAGACAAATTTTAACTTCTGTCTTCAGTCTGAATTTGTCTCAGCAGATTTTCACCTGTTTAACTCTGTTCCGGGATCAGCTGTGGACTGGAAGCTGAAATCTGGACTTCGTGAAAACTGACATGATTGCTCCCTGCCTCTTCGGGTGGATCAACGAACCAGATGCTTGGGACTTCCCCATTGCCCAGCCTTTGACTGGCATTTCAGCCTTCCTAGTCCCTGATGCCTACGGTCCAACGGTCAGCTCGAAGAAGCTCCAGAAGACGGATCTACGCCCAAATCCCCCCTAGCAGGCTGAAATGCTAAGTCAAAAGGGGCTCCCTGGCATTAGCTATTATCTTGGGCATCTGCTTAGCTGAAATGGACACTAATATTGCAGCAACTGGGCTAAAAGCCTAGAGAGACCCTGTAATAGTTCTCCTTGGCTTACTACCCCTATATCCACCCTAAAGGGACCCCAGATCCCATTATAAAAAAATAAATCTATAAGATACAAGGGGTCATATCTGGAAGACCCAAGATTGGGTCTTCAAATGATCATGGGAAAGGGGGAAATGAGAGACCAAAGGATAAGCAGCGATTGTTAACACTATGTAGAGTAGGCGCAGTATAGTAAGTTCCCTGAGGGGAGAGCTACCTCACTGCATTCTTTCCCCACCCACTAGAGATACAGTTGCTAGGAAACTGGGCCCTGGTAGAAACTACTCAGTTCCGACAACTACAACAGGCCATGCATACCGACTTGCAAGCATTAGAAGAATCAGTTAGTGCTCTGGAAAAATCCTTGACCTCCCTTTCGGAAGTAGTCTTGCAGAATAGAAGGGGGATTATGCGTAGCCCTCAAGGAAGAGTGCTGTTTCTATGCGGATCATACAGGGATAGTCCGGGACAACATGGCTAAGCTTAAAGAAAAGCTGAGTCAGAGAGAAAAACTTTTTAAGGAAGGGCAGTCTTGGTACGAGGGATGGTTCAACAAGGCCCCATGGTTCACAACCCTGGTCTCTTCCCTCGTAGGCCCCTTAATAATTCTCCTCCTGATTTTACTATTTGGTCCCTGCATTCTCAATCGCCTAGTTCAATTTGTTAAAGATAGGGTCTCGGTCATACAGGCTCTCGTGCTGACCCAGCAGTACCACCAGCTTAGACAACAAGAGACTGACCTAGACCTTCCCTAGCCCAGAATGGAGGATTCCATTCCATGCTCATAAGAAAATGGGGGAATGAAAGAATAATGCCTTAGCAAAACGCTGGCAACACTATTTTGCAAGACTGGAACAATGCTAGGTCGGAAGCAAAGCAAGGCAGGACAGGTGTCCAACAACAGGATATCTGCGGTTGGGCACCCAGCCTAGGAGGGGAAACAAAGCCCCTGAGAAAAGCACACTAGGTGCCCGAGATAAGGGCCAGGTATGTGACTCAGCTCACAATCGGCCTTCCCGCCTTCCGGGTACGTGACCTAACTATGGCTTTGTTTAAACTACCCAATCAGATCCCTGTAACCATGCTTCTCGCTTCTGTAACCGCGCTTACTGCTCCCGATCCCTATAAAAACCCCTCACCCCAACCGAGAGGCTCGCAAGTCCTCTGATAGGCTTGGTCGCCCCGGGTACCCATGTATCGAAATAAACCTCTTGCGGCTTGCATCCGAAGGCTGGTCTCGTTGTTCCTTGGGAAGCGGGGTCTCCCCGTCTAGAGAGGCTCTATCGGGAGTCTTTCATTGGTATTTCTTCCATTATAAAGACAAATAATGGTACTACATATATTAGCCAAGCTTTTCAACATTTTTAAAAATCATAAAACAGGTATGCCATATACTTCTTAAGGCTAAAAAATAATGGAGCCTACCCATGGATCTCTTAAAAATCAATTGAAAAAACTAAAAAAGGGGGAGTCATATCCCCAAATCTTAATCATGTTGTCTTTATTTTAAATTTTTGAACTTGGATATACAAGGCCATTCTGCGGCAGATCGATTGTGGCATCCTAATACCAAAGATTATTATGCCCAAGTAAAATGGAAAGGTCCAATTACTGAAATATGGCAGGACCCCGACCCTGTATTAATATGGGAAAGAGGGTATGTTTGTGCTTTTTCCAGAGGACACAGAAGAAGCCAGGTAGATCCCAGAAAGGATGGTGCAATTTGCAGGAATTTTTCCCCAGAAGGAGGGTGTTCCTGCTGCAGACAATCTTAAATTCTGTCCTGACTGAGAACAATAAGCTACATTGGACTTAAACTCCTGACCTGCCTTTGTTTCATTCTGCTCCTGGGAGAAGACAACATGCAGAGAAACCTCTTATACATTGGACTGGACTTGATTGTTCTGTTAATGAGGACAATTCTCAACAAAATCAGGAAGAATGAAAAAGAGCTGACTATGAAACTTTGGTCTGATTCTGGTTTTCAGCAGACCAAAACAAGCTTGCTTCAAAAACTCTTGGGAGGACCTGTAACTGCCTGTGTAAACTCTCCTTTTGCTTTGTTGTTTGGAAACGTTAACAACATTCAAACTCTAATGTTTCCTGCCATCAACGTAAACTAACAAATGTATTTGTAAGCTTTCAAATGGTTCTAATTGTTCAACAGCCTTTTACTATGGTTCCTGTGAATGTTTCTCAGACTTGGTATTTACACAAGGAGTCATTTGTTAGGTCACATTTATGGGGTGTTATTTTGGACTTGGCTTGTGATAGGAGATGCATTCCTATTGGTGACAATTAAAACCTTCCTGAAGGCCTTTTAGGATGTCAAAGCTGAGCTGATCTGCATAAGATTATGCAGATCCAGTGTCTACCCTAGCAGAGGTTGGTAGTCAATGACTGATAATGATTCTCTGGGATATATTCAATCCAAGACAAGGTATGAATGATGGAATTCATGTACCAATGACAGATAAGAATATATCTTATGAAAGAAACAGCCTAAGAGAGGCACAATCATCTGCTCCATAACTCTTAAGTTATGGTCATTTTAAAAAAAAAAAAAATAAAAAGGGAGACCTGTTGGGAGCCACTGTTCTAACAGCTGCTTTGATATTTAAATCTCAGCGGAAAGGCTGGTTTTACCAGGCCTCCACTGAAGTCAGGGAAGAATTTCCAAGTCCATCTCCTTTTGTTTGTGACAGTAGGTGGGAGAGCTTGTCAAAATCATACCTCTTGTTTCACCTCCTTGTGAATTTAACTCATTGTGTGGAGCTGTTTTTACTCTGGCTTAAAAGCAGTCTAAAATAAAGCCAGGGGGCTAGTCTAGTTTTCAATAGAGCCTCTTGGAAAGGTCCCATGTGTTGTGTGATAGTTTATTAGTTTTAATCCTCACTCTCGAATCAAGAACTGTTCAACTCTGCTGGCTGGCTCCAGCAGTTCACAAGTCCTATTCTGACATTATATTGTAGATAGGTCTATTTGCACCTTCCTTTAATTGAAAATTAGTGTCTTGTACCACTTGTGCTCTGTTTAAAAAATATCTTTGAAATTAAAATATAAATACTTCATTTCCCCTTTCTCAGAACACTTCAACCTCTCCTACAGAAACATTCCCCCTCCATCTCATAGCCTTTGTTGCTTTTTATTTAATTATTGTTACGTATAGATTCATAAATATATAGATGCTGTTAGAAATCATGCAGGAAAAGAGTTACATGGCAGGTTCACAAATCACACCACATGACCGGTTCCATGTGGGAGGTTTATTAGGGAAAGGGGTCGCAGAGAGCATCTCTGGATGAGGCAGGAGAGAAAGTGAGAGAGGGGAGGATCTCGAGTTCAATTATAAGGTGACCCAGAACATGTGCAGGTGGTTCCAGGTGAGCAGCGGGTGGTCTTCTAGGTGGCCTCACAGATGCCAGATAACCAGTTTGTCAGGTCCCTTGGGGCTGGCCATAGTGATGCCTGCTTAAGGATCCCAACATTCCTCACTTTTTGTTTTATTAAAAAGTGAGGAGCTAGGAAGTGGTGATGGTGGGGGGAGGGCACAGGGACGACTTTTGCTCTTCAAACTACTTCTTCCTGATTAGGAGCATTGTCATTCTCAGGGTACAGCTGGTCCCCACCATCAGGGTCATTGTCATCTGGGTCTGTGGGCAGAGGCTGATAATCCTGTAGGAGTAACTGATTAATGGTTTAGTTAGAGATTTTTTTTGCATTTGTTGTTGGAAGAATGTAGAGAAGAAGTTCATTAAGCAGGTTGCAAAAATCAAAAGCAGAAAGATGAGCAGGAGAGGTGTGACAAAGGGCAGAATCCATTTCCATATGGGACTGTCAAAGGCCCAAGAGCTAGAGCCCTCAAGCTGTTCCTTCGTTTTTGTAAATCTGTCTGGAATTGTTGGATTTTGTCTTTTACTATACCCAACTGATTAACATAGAAACAGCATTCCTCCTGGAGAAAGATGCAAAGGCCACCTTCTTTAGCTGTGATGATATCCAGTCCATGTCCTTATGAAGTACTACTGCTGCCAGCAAGTCAGTCTGTCCTTGGAGGGTTAGTATTGTCTGAGCCACTTGTTGAAAGTCCTGGATGAACTGGGAAGAAAGCTGATAATACAGAGTTAGGGAAGTTGCTAGTCTTGTTCTCCTGGTCCTGAGAGCTGCTGTGATTCCTGCAACAGCCAGCAGGGGCAGGATTTGAATTGCCCTCTGATCCTGCTGGGCAGCTATTGAGTCCACGACTGGGATTGGTAGGGGCTCCTTTTAGTTTATCACCCCCAGCTCACGGAAGAGGAGTACCAGAGTGCAAACTCCTGACCAACAAGCAGGCAGATGATGGTAGACCTGAGTGCCACAAAGAATCGAGATATTATTAGTAGTAGGGCTTTGGAGTTGAGATGATGTATCAAGGATTATAGTTTCATTACATTCTAGGGAACTTAGCATTCCTACAGAGTGTGTCCCAGATGCCTTGAAACAGCTTTCCATGCCAAAGAGGGTGATATGAAAAACGTAGAGGGTTGTGGCAACATCAGAGTCAGGGAGGTTAGTAAATGGTGACCTGAGATTACATGACAGAGTCACTGCAGAAGCTGTCAGTGGTACTTCTGAGTTGGTCCCTTGTGTACACACAGCCAGCAAGCTTTAAAATGGCCCAGTTGGGTCACATTAAGGAGCTTGTAGGCCGAGGTCAGAGTATGAAGTAGGAGATGAAATGACAGGTTTGTGTTATTTAGGAGAGGTAGTTAGACAGGTAATGACTTTAGAAGAGTGTTTAATTATCTTCTCTACTTCTCCCATCCCCAAGGCATTGGGTAATTGGGACATATTATCTCTGGATATGGATAGTACTTATCAGTAGATCTGGTGTGTAGCAGTGACAGAGTTTTCCAACGATGCCTACTTCCCATCTGGCCTCCCATGGGTCTTGGATGTATAAGTAGAGAGTCTTTTTGTACAGGTGAAGGGGCTTCTGTGCTGGTGCATGAATTTGGCAAGAGCAGTATAGGCAGCCTCCATACCTGTCCGGCCATTTTTTGCAATGATCTTTTGTTTGATCAAAGAGGAAGCAAACAAAAATTCTATCAAATGAGAAGGGGGATAGATGTAGGGGTGATAGCTATTCCAATTGGTTCCTGGCAGCCTCCCATAGAGCAATTTCATGGCCCTATTTGGAAAGACTGTTTATTATCAATGATGGTTTCTTGAACCTCTAATCTCCATATGTAGGGATTACCTTAGACAGAAATAGGCAAGAAGGAGAGGAGGAAAAATACATATCCAATCCAGTAGAGTCGAACACAGCTCCTGTGGTGAGGCCTCATTTTTCTGGAACCAGAGACAAGGTCTGTTGACCTTGTTGTCTTTTAGAGCTTGAGAGAGCAGGGTCCTGTTGGAGTTGATATGTAGGAAGGGGCATTATCCTGAAGAGAGGGGGTGAAAGGCTTAAGGTGGGATAGATGACTCCAGTGAGGGAAGCCCTCAAGCTTAGCAGCTGTAGGGGTAACAAGAATCACCTTGAAAGGGCCCTGCCATTTATGAGAAAGAGTTGGGGAACTTTGGTTTGGAGGGGAGAAAAAGACCTGGTCCCCAATGTTAATAGGAGATGGACAGGTGTTAGTGTTTGGCCATGGTAAACCATGGTCAGAAAGACCCATAGAGGAGAACAGAGATGAGAGAGTAAGGGAGTAAAGAGATGGACAGAGATGAGAGAGTAAGGGAGTAAAGAGATGGTCAGGGAGAGGCAAGGATTTCGCTGAAAGACCAGGAGTTAGGACCGGTCTCCCATACATAAGCTCAAAAGGTAAGACAGAGGTTTTTTGGGGAGAGCTCATAGCCTGAAAAGAGCCAGGGGAGGAGTTTTACCCAATTGAGATAAAGCTTTTGTGATACATTAACAACAGTGTTTTTTAAGGATCTGTTAGTTTGTTCTATCTTTCCTGAAGACTGGTGATGTTATGGGATATGAAAATACCAAGGAATGTTAAGGGCTTTAGATAAGGACTGGGAAACCTGAAAAGTGAACTCAGGGCCATTGTCTGACTGGAGGGAGGGAGGACTTCCAAAACGTGGGATAATCTCGCAGAGGAACACATCAGAAACTGTCTGAGCTCTTTCATTAGTAGTGGGGAAGGCCTCCACCCATCCTGAGAATGTGTCCACCAAGACCAGGAGGTATCAGACACATTTGACTGCTGGCTTGTGGGTAAAATCAGGTTGCCAGTCAGTCCCAGGGAGAGAGCCTCTAGCCTTGTGGGTAGGAAAAGGGGGGCTACCATATCCTGAGTTAGGATCTGAGGTCTGGCAAATCTTATAAGAAGAAGTAATGGTCTTTAGGAAGCACAAATCCTCAGAGGTAGGCTGTAGGTGAGCCCTGACAAAGTTAGACAAGGCTTGACTGTTAGGATGAAAGAGCTGGTGTAGATAGGACAGAATCTGACAAGTGTCAGGAGAGGACAAGGGAGATGTGGGTTGTAGTGTAAGGATGTTTTGTGGTGAGTGGGATGAGTCTAGGCCTTTAAGGGCTGCAGCCTTAGCTGCCTCGTCAACCTGGTTATTTCCTTTGGAAACTATGGAATCGTCTGTCCAGTGGGACCAGCAGTGGACTATTCCAATGGCTATGGGAAGGTGGGAGGCTTCTAGCATGGCAGCAATTTGGCCTGCATTAGTTATGGATTCTCCCTTTTCTGTAAGTAACCCACTCTCTCTCCAGATGGCAGCATGGGAGAGAAGAATATGAAAAACATATTTAGAGTCTGTATAGATATTAAGGGATTGTCCCTGGGCTAATTGGAAAGCACAGGTAAGAGCTATTAGTTTGGCCTGTTGATTAGTGGTGTGGGCAGGGAGGGCTTGTGCCTCAACCATCTCAGTATTCGACACTATGGCATAACCCGTTTTTCGAGCTCCCTCATGTACAAAGGAGCTGCCATCTGTATTCCAGGTGTAGACAGCCTGAGGTAATGTTCCCTCCTGTATGTGTGAGGTGTGGGGCAATAGTTCCTCTAAAGTTTCAGTGCAAGAGTGAGATGGGGAATAGTCAGAGTTAGGTCAAGGAAGAAAGCTTGAAATATTAAGAGGTGGGCATGGTTGAAAAGTAAGGGTAGAGTCTTCTACTAGCACCACCTGGAAGGAAAGGACTCTGGAAGGAGGTAAAGTTTGTAAGACTTTATATATGTTAAAAGGTGAGACAGATTGTGAGAAGAGAAGACAGTTATAGGTGACCCAAAAGTTAGGTTTTTTTGACTCTTGAATAAGGAGTTCCACAGCTGCTAGGGCACAAATGCAGGGAGATCATCCCTGGGTTATCAGGTCTAAATTTTTTGATAGGTAAGCTACAGGTGCAAAGGAGGATCCCAGTTGGTGACCCAGGGCTCCAAGGGCATATCCCTCTTTTTCTGTTACATAGAGGGAGAAGGGATGGGTTAGGTCTGGAAGATGTAGGGCTGGGGCCTCAAGAAGAGCCTGTTGAAGCTTCCAAGAGGGCTTAGTAATGAGCTTGAGAAGGGGTTCATGAAAAGGGCCTAAGGCTGCCTCATATAAGGGGTGGGTGAGAAGGTAAAAAGAGGGGACCCAGGACTGTAAGAAACCAGCCATTCCAAGAAATGATAAAATTTCTTCTTTATTAGAGGGAAGTGCCAGAGACTGTTTTATGTCTTTTCTGTCTAGGGAGATACCCTTTTGGGTTGGGGTTATTGTTAGTCCCAGGTAAGTGACCTCAGAGATGAATAATTGAACCTTGGAGGGTGAGACCCGATAGCACCATCTAGATAGGAAATTTAGAAGAGCAGAAGTGTTAGTCTGGCTAACTTGTAGGGATGGACTGCAGAAGAGAAGGTCATCTACATACTGTATAAGTTTAGACTTAGGGAGAGATAAGGAGAGTAGATAAGAAGCTAGGGCTTGGCTAAAAAGATGTGGGCTGTCCCAGAATACCCAGGGTAAAACTGTCCAGATAAGCTGAGTAGAGACAAGGGTGTCAGGGTCAGTCCAGGTGAAGGCAAAGATATTTTGGGACTAGGTATCTAAAGGAATAGAGAAAAATGCATCCTTGAGATCCAGAACTGAGAAATGGGAAGTTCCTGAGGGGATAGTGGAGAGGAGGGTATAGGGATTGGCTACAATAGGGTGAAGGGGGACAACTGCAGAGTCGAGAATCCAGAGGTCTTGAACCAGGCGATAGGCTCCATTGAGCTTTCTAACTGCAAGTATAGGGGTGTTAAAAGAAGAGGAAGTGGAGCAAAGGAATTTTTTTCTTAGAAGGTCAGTGATAATAGGCTTAAGTCCCCTAAGACTCTTGAGAAGAAGTGGGTATTGAGCCTGGGCAATATACCGGGGTCCTGTAGCTGAATGACTACAGGGGAATGGTGTCTCACCACAGAGGGGTTTTGGACATCCCAGCCTTGCGGGTCCACTTGAGAGGCTGGTAAAAGAAGCAGCATGTCAGAACTGGTAGGTAAGGTAACTAGGAGGGGGAGGAGATAGGATTCAGGGGAGTTTGGGGTCGGTCAAGCGAATGGGTGGAATAAAGGAAGTAGAGGCTCCCACTTTGGCTAAAAAGTCTCTTCCCATTAGGAGAACTGGACAGTCTGGCATTACTAAAAAGGAATGAGTCAAGGGAACGCCCCTGAAAATACAATTAAGTGGTGAAGTCTGGCAAGGCTGGCATGGTTGTCCCCCTACCCCAACAACATAGGAACTACAAGGAGATGTTTGTCCCCAGTACTCTGTTAAGACTGAGTAAGTGGCTCCAGTGTCCACATGGAAGGAGATGGCCCACCCTGATACCATGATGATTACCAATGGCTCCCTGTTAGTGATGGCAGTGGTCAGGTCAAGGGAACCCAGGCACCTTCAGTCATCCATAGCCAGGCCTAGGATATCGACTGTAGGGCGATCTGGGAGTGATACCTCCTTATCATGGGAAAAATGGTGGCAGTAAACACCCCAATGTCCCTCTTGGTGGCATTTTGGATGCAGCCCCAATGGCTTACAGGGGTTAGGAAAAGCCCTGGCCCAGTAATCCTACTGACCACATTTGGGGCAGGAGTGTGGTGGTTCTCACATAGGACAAGCCCAGGCCCAAACACCCTGTTTGACCACATTTGAGACAGGGACCTGGTGGTCCTTGTGCCTTAGAAGGCAAGGGAGCCTGTGTAGTGGCTGAGGGTGGTCAGATGGCCTCTGTCAGCATTTGGCATTTTTGCTTGAGGGCTTTTTTTTTTTTTTTTTTTTTTATCTCTCCCATGGTATACCTTAAAGGCCAGTGCTCAGACTTCTGCCTGTGGAGTCAGAGGTCCCTTCTCCAAGGATTTAAGCTTAGCCTTGATGTCAGGGTAACTTTGGGAGAAAAAAATAGGTCATTAAGAGTTGTCTGCCCTCTGTATTTTCAGGGTCCAGATTAGTGTGTTGTAAAAGGGCCTTTGTAAAGTGCTCTAGGAATTGAGATGAATTTTCTGTCCTGAATGACCTCCTGGAGCTTTTCATAAGAAACTGGCTTAAGGGAAGCCTTGCAGAGACCAGCCAGGAGGCAGGTCATGAACTGATCTCTAGCTAAAATGCCTCCTGGAGTATTGTAATTCCATTGTGGATCCTTGTCAGGTACCTCCTCAGTTCCAACTGGGTGTAAAGCTTTTGTTTGGTGAACCTCATCTGTATGCGTTCTAGCCTGTTCCCAAACTTACCTGCATTCCTCAGGTAATAGGTTATTGGTAAGAATCATATATATATCATGAAAGGTGAGACTATAAGATTGAGTGAGATATTGAAATTCTTTAATAAAAGTAGAAGAATTAGACGTATAGGATCCTAATCTCTATTCTACTTGAGAAAATTCAGTTAATGAGAAGGGAATGTGTACCCTAATTAAGCTGTCTATACCAGCTACTTCCCTCAAGGGAAGAATTGAGGCTGACTTCTGCTGAGTAGAGGGAGTGGACTTTGCTATAGAGTGAGAATGAGTAGCAGGGGGGCTAATAGTTGTTGGTGAGGTGAAAGTGGGTGACAGAGTGAGGTGACTAGGACAGTGTGTTGCTGGGAAAGGGAATGAGGATTTTGGAGAAACCAAAGGAGAAGTGGGGGGATAGAAGGGGGTGCCAAAGGTTGTGATGATTCCAGAGAAGTTGGAGGGGAAGAGGCTGGGATAGGAGAGGAGGGAGGAGGCACCAGAGGGTGTGAGGATTCCAGAGAAGCTGGAGGTTGAGAACAGCAGGGTGGAGGTTCATCTGTAGGGTCAAAGGTAGAAAACTCCTGGGGCTGAGACGTTAGAGCTGTCCTCCTTTAGGAGGACAGGAAGAGCAGAGAGGAGGTTTAAAGCAGAGAAGAGAGAAAGTTTGAACATAGGGTTCCTCCTTCCATTTACCAGATTGCTGGCAGTAATTAAGAAGATCCTGTAAAATATTGGGATTTAATGTGCCGTTAATCAGCCAATTTGAACCCTTACTTAAAGAGTATGTAGGCCAAGTCTTATTACAGAGGCTTATGAGTTTAGAAGCCTTTAACTCATGATCCCTGTGTAAGGTTTTAGAATTCTCCAGAAGACACCCCGGTGGGGATGCTGGAGGAAAAGACTTCTGGGTGTTTCCCATTGGGAGGTAGAGAAGTCAGTGACAGTGACGTGCCAGAGGTGTCCCAAAGGCAAGGTGTGACTCAAAGGAGAGATCCTATCTGATCCAATAGCTCATCAGCTTTTGCCCTGATAACTGGGCACAGATGCCAGGGGGGCACAGCCCAAGTGTATGATAGCCTGCCTAGTGCTAGGACTTCCCACGAGTGAGAGATGGGGAGAACAGACCGTGTGTGAGTGGGAGGCTTCCCCAAGGGAAAGTGGGGCCCTCATGGAGATGGAGGTGCAGCAAAGGGGGTCAACCATGGCCAGTTAAAACCTTCTTTGGGGGTCCCCGCTTCAAAGGGCAGTGTGAATGTGCTGGACTTTCAACGGTCAGGTAAGGTCAGTCCTCCCTTGCACAGAGAAACATTTATGCTGACCAACAGAGTAACTCACCAATTTAGCGGTGTTGGATGTCTTGGTAGCGATCTGGTTGCAGGAATGTGGGGGTCAAGGGCAGATTTGGAACAAATTAGGTCTCCAGCAGCCCCGGTGGGGTGCCAGCACTCCCCAAGCTGTGTGCCTGCTGGAGTGAACCTATTCCCGGCCAACACACCAATGTTTGAAATCGTGCTGGATGAGAGTTACACAGCAGGTTCACAAATCACACCACACAATTGGTTCCAAGTGGAAGGTTTATTAGGGGAAGGGAAAGGGGTCACAGAAAGCATCTCTGGATGAGGCAGGAGAGAAAGAAAGAGACGGGAAGAGCTCGTGGTTAATTATAAGGTGACCCAGAACATGCTCAGGTGGTTCCAGGTGAGCAGCGAGTGGTCTAGGTGGCCTCATACATGCCAGATAACCAGTTTGTCAGGTCCCTTGGGGCTGGCCATAGAGATGCCTGCTTACAGATCCCAACAGATGCAACCTGCTCAAAATACATGACATAACTTATATGAATGGGTATAATTTAAGGACTGACCACATGGTATTCAAGAATAAACTTAGAAATTTTTTGGGGGGTAAGCATATTTCTTCTATTCTCAGCATTTCTTAGCTGACTGTGGTTCTTTGTCTAGAGATTGGCTCTGCGAGATTTCCTTTTTCTATATTAGCATGTCCATTAGTGCCATCTTGTTCACATCATCTTTAGGCAACAACGGTATTGAGACTTCATGGGTATAATTTCCATGACATGTCTAAGAGATGGAATTGCACAGAAAACTTCATATTTCTCTGTTTCTGGCCATTCTTTTGTCCCTTCTCCTGAATGTTTCCTGCATGTTAGTTGCAGGAGCTGTGTTGCAGATAGACAAGCTGAAGGAGAACACCACATGGTCACTTGTTCTCTGTATTTGATTCATTGTAGCTGTTTGGTGAGGGGTGAGTTCTACACCTACCTGTGTGTAAAACAGGAGATGTTTATGATGCAATTAGGGATTTGATGGTTCAGGAAGGTGGCAGTTGTCAGTTCTCCTCCAACATCTATAGACTCTCAAGCCCTGCAGAGTTGGCTAGGTTTTCAGTTCCAGGAATGATTTTCCTCTTGTTGAGTTACTTATTAAATCCATTTAGAGAGTTGTTAGTTGCCACCAATATATGAGTGTCACTAATTCATCCCTAGGTTTCCATACCATATTGGTCATTATAGCTTATAGAAAGCTTGTAGATAGCTGTGTAGAATAATTCATTGCTTCTCTCCCTTGGAAACTGCATGTCACCCTCTGCTACCATGAGAGTTAGTCATCAGGAAGGAGGACTTCAGTTCAAAGCAATGATCCTTTGGGTCCTGTGTTCAAAATGTGTGATGTCATCACCAATAGGGACTCACTGACATACTCTGGGATGTACCCAAAGTCAAGAGTGACAATCTATAATATTTTAGAACTTTCTTGCCAAAGACAAGATTAATAGTCTATAATATTTAGGACTTTCTTGAAAATTCCCAACCATTAACTTGAATGAGGGATTCTCAGTACTGGTATTGACAGTTTTTCATTTTGTTTTGTTTTGTTTGTTTGTTTGTTTGTCTGTTTTATGTGTTATGCTTCTTTGTCAGAGTATTTTCAGAACAGATGAAAACATTTAATTTAAACTATACTTGCTTTTATATACATATATATATTTCATGTGTTTTAGGTAAATAGATACTAATATGCTTTCTTATGACTTTGTTTTTTAAATAGTCACTGTGTTTTCACATTACTCCATCTCTCTTCTTCTATGTTGACCTCCCTTCCCCTGCCAACCACTACTCTCCTTTTTTTTTTCCTATTTCTTCCATTAAATTATGCTTATCTTCTATTCTCCTCTTAAGTGATTCTCCTCAACAACATGTTCCCATTTGTATCCTTTTTGGCTTCTGTGGTTAAACCAATTACATATTTATATCTGAATAGCTTCAGTTAGGAGCCTGTATGTTTTCCACAGGAGTTAGGAGCTCAGTGGCAGATATGTGGCATTTGTTTTTCCAGGCAGGTCTCAATCAACTTATCAAAAATCATCTTTCTAGTCCCATCTTTCTACCTTCAAAGTTTATGGTGCAATTTTTCTCTATATTGAAAAATATTCATTCCATAATGTATAGGTGCCACAATTTTATTATCCGTTCACCAAGTGAAGGAGATTTAAGTTGTTTTCATTTCCTAGTTACTTTGAGTAGAACAGCGATGAAGATAACTAAGCAAGTATCTGTGGAGTAGGATGTAGAATTCTTTGAACATATGCCAAGAAGTGTCACTGATGGTTTCTGTGGTAGATTTATCTTTAGTGTTTTGAAGATTCTCCACACTGATTTCCAGAGTAGACGCATGAATTTACATTCATCAGAGAACGAATACAGGTTCCTTTCCTGAAACACAATGTTCTCAGTATTTGTTGTCAGGTGTTTTAGTGATTTTACATGTTTTGACTAGGGTAAGATGAAATCTCAAAGTTGTTTTAATTTACATTTTCCTAATTGCTAAGGACAAGGAAAAGTTTTGAGACAGTTCTTAGACATTTTTATTTCTTCCTTTGAGAAGTCTATGTAGCCAGTCTTGTCTTGTGACCATCTGCACTTCCTTCACCAGGAGGTGATGGAATGAGTAGGGCTGGTTTAATGAGGCTTGGCACTGCAGGATTTCCGAAAATTACTTTTCTTCCTTCCCGCTCCCATTTATTAATTTAAACTCTTTACAGCCTGATTCCAGCTCCTACCCTCTTCTCCTCCCAGCCCCACCTTCATACCCTCTCCCAATCTCCCCCTTCTTCTCAGAGGTGAGGCCCCTAAGTGGTACCAACACACCCTGGCTTTGCAAGCAGGACTCCTAAGTATCCTCTCCCACTGAGGCCAGACAAGGCAGCCCAGATAGAGGAAAAGGGATTCAATGACAGGCTACAGAGTCATAGACAGTCCCTCCTCCCATTGTTCGTGGACCCACATGTTGACCAAGTTGCACATAGGCTACATATGTGTAGGGGTTCTAGGTCTGGCCCATGCATGCTGTTTGGTTGTTGGTTCAGCCTCTGTGAGCCCACATGGCCCAGCTTAATTTGCATTGTAGGTCTTCTTGTGGTGTCCTTGACCCCTCCAAGCTCCCTCTATTCTTCCTCCCACTCTTCCACAAAACTCCCTGAGCTTGGTCTATTGTTTGTTTGGCTGTGGGTCTCTGTATCAGTTTCCACCAGCTGCTAGATAAAGCATCTTGAGAAAACAGTTATGCTAGGGTCCTGTCTGCATGCATAGCAGAGTATCTTTAATAATGTCAGGGGTTGGCTCTCTTCCATGGGATAGGTCCCCAGTTGGGCTAGTCATTGCTTTGCCATTCCTGCAATATCTGCTCCATCTTTATCCCTACACTTCTTGTAGGCAAGATAAATTTTAGGTCAAAGGTTTTATGGGTGGGCTGTTGTCCCCCTCCCTCCACTGGAATTCCCAGCTAGCTACAGGAGGTGGCAACTTCAGGCTCCTTAACCCCCACTGCTAGGAGTCTCAGCTAGAGTCACTCAAGCAGACTCCTTGGGACAGGTAAATGGATAAAACCAGAAAAGATCATACAGAGTGAGGTAACCCAGACCCAGAAAGACACACATGGTATTTAGTCACATATGAATGGTTATTAGTCATAGAGTACAGCATAACCATACTACAATTATCTGACCAAAAGAAGCCAAGGAAAGCTGCTTTAATCTCACTCATAAGGGAAAATACAATTAACATCTGACATGATGGAGGAAGGGTACTTGGTGGAAGAAGAGGTGAGGAGGGTAACAGGGGTGGGGATCAGATATGGGGAGAGAGGGTGGGGTTTGGGGGAAGGACTGGGAGAGAGAATATAAATCAGTGGTGGGGGAAATCTCTGGAAATGACTTTTCCTCAGGATAGTTGAAGGTTAGAGGAGTTGAGATGAGACCAGGCAATACAGTCACTGAGCAAGTAGTAGGGCTGATGGATGTGGAGTTCACCTGGAGCTTTAGTCCTCAACCATTTTATGTATAACCACAGATATCTAGAGCCTGTTCACCTATCTCATGCGTCTATAAATATATTTTAAGAACAATTCTCTCAACAGATAAAAACAAAATACGACCTCACGGGGCATTATGACAATCGACACTCAAGAGAAAATATCTCCACTCTTTTTATTTAAAAAAAAATAGTCTTATATCTAAAATTCCCCAAATTCAATGAAATAGAAACTATTCCCATACCGTTTATATCACACACACAGACACACACACACACACACACACACACACACACACACACACACACACACACACACACACACACACACACATATATATATATATATATATATATATATATATATACTCACTAGTAGTTATGTATTTTCCCACCAGCGCTCTGCATTCATGCCTCCCCATCCTCTCACATTTTCCCCACATTCCCTTATATGACGTGTTACATTGGAAACACAGTGTTCTGGGCTCTGCATCATAGTCCTTTAGTCCTAAAGCAAGTACAGTGCTGCATCCTGACATTGAGGTGGGTGGGGTTTCCTGTTCAGATGAAGGAGGAAGCTCAGTGATTCTGAGAACCTGTTGTGTGTAAGCACAGTGTGTCTGTGTACAAGACTCGACCCCCTTCAGAGCTGGAGAGAAGAATCCCAGCAACTGGACAGGGGCCATGGAGAGGAACCTGGGAGCTGTGCTGGGGATTCTGTGGGTGCAGATTTGCTGTGAGTTGGGCTCAGCTAAGTTGCTTTAGGGATTCTCCAGAAATGGTGGAGTGGGAGAAAGCCAACACACAGCTCCTGTGCATTCATCCTCATGGAAGTCTCCTGGGATATCTGACAGGTGTGGGTGAAACCTCTCTCTGATTCTGGTTTGCTTATCTGTTTCCAAGCAGGGGTGAGAGGAGCTGGAGTGGAGAAGAGTCCTTCAGTCCTGAGTCTCCAGGAGGAAACCAGTTCTGCTCTGAGATGCAACTTTTCTACCACCATGGAGAGTGTGCAGTGGTTCAGACAGAATCCTCAGGGCAGCCTCATCAGTCTTTTCTACCTGGCTCCCGGAACAAAGGAGAATGGGAGGTTAAAGTCAACATTTGATTTTAAGGAGAGCTACAGCACCCTGCACATCAGGGACGCCCAGCTGGAGGACTCAGGCACCTACCTCTGTGCTGCTGAGGCACAGTGCTCCCAGCAAGCCTGCAGCCTGGCCCCAAACTGCAGCTGGGTGTGTAGCTCCAGCTCCTGACACAGGGAGACTACAGGAGGCTTTGCCCAGCTGTGGCTTTATCAGATCTCCACCAATTACAAAGGAAGTGTGAGGAGACATAAAAATACCTCAAGAAGTTCGCACTGATATGACAGTTCAGACTGACCTGACACTGACTTCTAGAATGTTAGATGCCAGAACCATCCACCTACATGAGTAAAATACACACTTCATTTTAACAAATGCTTGTGCTGATGTCATAAAATAAAAACCCCTCTTACACACTCCAGAATCATTAAGACCATTTCTCACAATCAGAAACAGAGAGCAACTGTTTTCATCCTTTGTTTAGAGAGCACCTGACAAACTTCCAGGTAATCTGCTGAATATGAAGTTGAAAGAATTAATTTCAGAAATCTAGTAAAATAAGGTGTAGAAAAATAATAGAAAGTATCTTCATTGTCAAATTAAAACATTATATTTACAATGTCCTGGTATTTTAAAAAGCATAATGCATTTCATTATGAATTGTAAAAAAATATTTCACATGAGGGAGGGGCAAGATGGCAGCACTGGGAGGACTCTCATTTTGAGCAGCAGCAGCAGGATCAGCACAGTGACCAGTAATCAGAACTCTGGGCCATAAAACACAGTCATTGTGTTTCCCAGGTGAGAGGATACCCCAGGGTGGGGCATTCAATCAGCTTTTAACTCACCCAGCTAACCTAAACCTCGGAAGAGATCCCAGTTCCGCCAGATGCTTGGCTGCCGGCCGCCAGCCCCAGCCCCATACCAGAGCCACAAGCCAGTGTCTCTGGTCACGGTCCCAGACTGAACCGTGCACACCACACTATCAGAGACTAGAATTTTCAGTTGAGAGATAACCCCAGGGTACAGGAAACGATTTGGACTGGCCTTAGGTCACCCAGACATCCCCTGGAAAAGACTCGGGTTCCACGGGCACCCCAGGAGCCAGCCGGGAGCCAGAACTGGGGACCCAGGCTCCGGCACAGAGCCCTGCCTGCCTGTGCACCTGATTCGCCGCCTGAGATAGAACGGTGGGCACCAGGGCACCAGCGAATGAGTTTCACTGTCCAGTGCAAACATACAGGGAGGGAAACAGCTGGTCTGATCTCAGAGCACTCAGCCGACATCCCCAGCCTGAAAAGGTCCCTGGAAAATTACCCAGCTTAGGGAGGCACCCAGGCTCCCAAAGGCTGCAAAGGCAGACACAGGCAGAGACTGAGCCGACATCACTCAGCTGTGCTCCAGGCACAGGCAGTTTCTGCAGCCAGCCAGCTGGTGAACACTGAGCAGTGTGCACCAGGGCAAAAAAAGGCACTGGGAGTCCGTGTCTCCAGAGAATCCACAGGGAAGGAAAGAAACTGTACTGACTTA
Organism: Meriones psammophilus; assembly: GCA_036365155.1. Lineage (NCBI taxonomy): Eukaryota > Metazoa > Chordata > Mammalia > Rodentia > Muridae > Meriones > Meriones psammophilus. The sequence goes on from JAEOAE010001072.1 coordinate 34,022, forward strand.
AATCACCCAATCCTTCCCTAGAAAAAGTCTAGCAGACCAGTGGGGCCGAGGCGCCATCACTCAGCTGTGCTCCAGACACAGGCACAAACTGTTGCTGCTCGCCTGATGTCCAACTGGGTCACAGCAGCTGATCATTAAATTTACAACAAGAAACCCAGAAACAGGGCAGCTGCCCTCAGGACTTCCCTGGGTGAGAGGAGAACCCTCTCGACTAACAAAGACCACAGTTACCACAGGTCTATATCCCTGAGGTGAGCAACTCCTGAAAAAAACACCAGCCATCCAGGGACTATACCCAAAAAGCTGAGAAGACATCCTTCAGGAAAAACGAACTTTCTTCAAAGGGGATTCTCTCCACCACAGGATCCCTAGGAACCACCAGAAAATAACCCCAAACACCTAAGATAGCACAATGGGAAGAGGCCAGCGTAAAAGCTCAAGCAACAAAAGACAGAGCAATATGGCATCTCCAGAACCCAGTTACCCAGGGGCAAGTAGCCCCGGACACCCCAGCATAACTAAAATCCAAGAAGATGACCTAACAACTATGCTCATGAAGATGATAACAGAGGAAACAAATAAGATACATAAAGACATAGAGGAAGATAAACTCAAACAGAATATTGCCATCAGTAAAGAAATAGAGGAAGCTGCAGCCAAACAGTTTATGGCCTTTAGAAAGGAAATGCTTAAAGCACTGAATGAAATAAAAGAAACAGAGTTGAAGGAACTAAAAGAAAAACAGGAAAGTACAATCAGACAGGTGAAGGAAGTAAACAAAACAACTCAAGACCTGAAGATAGAATTGGAAAAATTAAAGAAAACACAAATGGAGGAAATAATGGAAAGGAAGAATCTAGGAAAGAAAACAGGAACTACAGAGGTAAGCATAACCAACAGACTACAAGAGATGGAAGAAAGAATCTCAGGTGTAGAAGATACAATGGAAGAAATCGATATATCTGTCAAAGAAAATGTTAAATCTGAAAAATTCCTGACACAGACCATCCAAGAAATCCAAGACAATATGAAAAGACAAAACATAAGAATAATAGGTATAGAGGAAAAAGAAGACTCCCTTCTCCAAGGCCCAGAAAATATTTTCAACAAAATCATTGAAGAAAATTTCCCCAACTTAAAGGAAAGGCCAATTAGAATACATGAGGCCTACAGAACACTCAACAAATTTGACCAGAAAAGAAAATCCTCCTGCCAAATAATAATCAAAACAGTAAGTATACAGAACAAAGAAAAAAATACTAAAAGCTGCAAGGGAAAAAGGCCAAGTAACATACAATGGCAAACCCATTAGAATCACACCTGACTTTTCAACAGAGACTATGAAAGCCAGAAGGGCCTGGATGGATATCATGCAGACCCTAAGAGAACACAGATGTCAGCCCAGGCTACTATACCCCGCAAAACTCTCAGTCCTCATAGATGGAGAAAACAAGATATTCAATGACAAAAACAAATTTTAACAATACCTACAAACAAATCCAGCATTACAGAAGACACTGGAAGGGAAAATACAACTCAGAAAAACTAGCTACACTCAAGAAAACACAGGAAATAAATAACGTCACTTCAGTAAAACAAAAAGCAACCAAACATACAACCTGATGACCACAGCCAACATCAAAATCAAGGGATCTAATAGCCACTGGTCATTAATCTCTCTCAACATCAATGGACTCAACTCTCCAATAAAAAGACACAGATTAACAGAATGGATACGTAAACTAAACCCAGCAATCTGTTGCATACAAGAAACACACCTAAGACACAAAGGTAGACATTACCTGAGGGTAAAGGGTTGGAAGATGACTTTCCAAGCAAACGGACCCAAGAAGCAAGCAGGAGTAGCCATTCTAATATCTGATTAAATAGACTTTCAACCAAAATTAATAAAAAGAGATGGGGAAGGACACTTCATACTCATCAAGGGAAAAATCCACCAGGAAGACATCACAATCCTAAACATCTATGCCCCAAATACAAGAGCACCCACATTTGTTAAAGAAACATTGATAAAATTTAAAGCACATATAGATCCCTACACATTAATAGTGGGAGACTTCAACACCCCACTCTCAACAAAGGACAGGTCAACAAAACAGAATTTAAACAAAGAAACAATGTCTCTGACAGAGGTCATGAATCAAATGGACCTAACAGACATTTACAGAACTTTACACCCAAACACAAAAGAATTTACCTTCTTCTCAGCACCTCATGGAACCTTTTCCAAAATAGACCATATAGTGGGTCACAAAGCAAGCCTCAACAGATACAAGAAGATTGAAATAATCCCTTGTATCTTGTCTGATCACCATGGACTAAAGCTGGACCTCAACAATAACAGAAATAGCAAAAATCCTACACAGACATGGAAACTGAACAACTTGTTACTAAATGACAGCTGGGTCAGGGAAGAAATAAAGAAAGAAATTAAAGTCTTTCTAGAACTCAATGAAAATGAAGACACAACATACCCAAACTTGTGGGACACAATGAAAGCAGTGCTAAGAGGAAAGTTCATAGCACTAAGTGCCTTCAAGAAGAAATTCGAGACAGCTCATTCAAGCACCTTAATGGCTCACTTAAAAACCCTAGAAAAACAAGAAGCAGACACACCAAGAAGGAGTAGACGGCTGGAAATAATCAAACTCAGGGCTGAAATCAATCAATTGGAAACAAATAAAACAATTCAAAGAATCAATGAAACCAAGAGCTGGTTCTTTGAGAAAATCAACAAGATTGACAAACCCTTAGCCAAGCTAACTAAAAGGCAGAGACACCACCCAAATCAACAAAATCAGAAATGAAAAGGGGGATATAACTACAGACACTGAGGAAATCCAAACAATCATTAGGACTTACTTCAAAAGTCTATATGCCACAAAATTTAAAAATCTAAATGAAATGGACAATTTTCTTGATCAATTTGACTTACCAAATCTGAATCAGAACCAGGTAAATCAATTAAATAGTCCTATATCCCCCAAAGAAATAGAAGCGGTCATCAAAAGTCTCCCATTCAAAAAAAGCCCAGGACCAGATGGCTTCAGTGCAGAATTCTACCAGACCTTCAAAGGAGAGCTAAAACCAATTCTCTTCAAACTATTCCACAAAATCGAAACAGAAGGAACATTACCAAACTCATTCTATGAAGCCACAGTCATCTTGGTACCTAAACCTCACAAAGACTCAACAAAGAAAGAGAATTTCAGGCCAATCTCCCTTATGAACATTGATGCAAAAATACTTAATAAAATACTTGCAAACCGAATCCAAGAACACATCAAAGATATTATCCACTATGACCAAGTAGGCTTCATCCCAGGTATGCAGGGGTGGTTCAATATACAGAAATCCATCAATGTGATCCACCATATTAACAAACTGAAAGAAAAAAACCACATGATAATCTCCCTAGATGCTGAAAAAGCATTTAACAAAATCCAACATCCATTCATGTTTAAAGTCTTGGAGAGATCAGGGATACAAGGCACGTATCTAAACATAGTAAAGGCGATATACAGCAAGCCTATAGCCAACATCAAACTGAACGGAGAGAAACTTAAAGCAATCCCACTGAAATCAGGGACAAGACAAGGCTGCCCACTCTCTCCATATCTCTTCAACATAGTGCTGGAAGTCCTTGCTAGAGCAATAAGACAGTTGAAGGAGATCAAGTGGATACAAATTGGAAAGGAAGAAGTCAAAGTATCACTATTTGCAGATGATAGGATAGTATATGTGAGTGACCCCAAAAATTCTACCAGGGAACTCCTACAGCTAATTAACACCTTCAGCAAAGTTCATGTCAGAGACAGCCCCTGTTCCCATTACTATGCAACCTACTTGGACACTGAACTTCCATGGGCTACATCTGTGCAGGGGTTCTAGGTTATCTCCAAGAATGGTCCTTGGTTGGAGTATCAGTCTCAGAAAAAAATCCCTGTGCCCATATTTTTGGTTCTGTTGCTCTCCTTGTGGAGCTCCTGTCCTCTCTAGGTATTACTATTTCCCACTGCTTTCCTAAGTTTCCCTGCACTCTGCTCAAACGTTGGCCATAAGTCTCAGCATCTGCTCTGATTCCCTGCAGGGTAGAGCCTTTCAGAGGCCCTCTGTGGTAGGCTACTGTCCTGTTCCCTGTTTTCTCCTCCTTCTGATGTCCATCCTCTTTGCCTTTCTAAATGGGGATTGAACATTTAGCAAGAGTCCTCCTTCTTGATTAGTTTCTTTAGGTGTACAGATTTTAGTAGGTTTATCCTATATTATCTGTCTAATATCCACTTATGAATGAGTATATATCCCGTGTGTCTTTCTGCTTCTGGGGTACCTCACTCAGATGATCTTTTCTAGGTCCCACCACTTACCCGCAAATTTCATAATTTCCTTTTTTTTTATTGCTGAGTAATATTCCATTGTGGAAATGTACCACAATTTCTATATCCATTCCTCAGTTGGGGGGCATTTGGGTTTTTTTTCCAACTTCTAGCTATTACAAATAAAGCTGCTACAAACATGATTGAGGAAATATCCTTATTGTGTACTTGAGCATCTATGGATATATGCCTAGGAGTGGTATAGCTGGATCTTGAGGAAGCTCTATTCCTAATTTTCTGAGAAAGCATCAGCTTGATTTCCAGAGTGGTTATACAAGTTTATATTCCCAGCAGTGGAGGAGGGTTCCCCTTTCTCCACATCCCCCCCAGCATATGTTGTCAGGAGAGTTTTTGATCTTAGCCATTCTGATGGGTGTAAGGTAAAATATCAGGGTTGTTTTGATTTGCATTTCCCTGATGACTAAGGATGATAAGCACATCTTTAATTGTTTCTTTGTCATTCAATGTTCCTCTATTGAGAATTCTCTGTTTAACTCTGTACCCCATTTTTTTTTTCAATGCAGTTTATTCAGGAACCTTGAACAATCATCTGACCCTGGGGAAAGCCAGCCCACTTTAAATAGCCTCTGGGTAGCCAACCTCAGCGTGCCACGTGGGCAATGCAGATAGGTCCACATACATGGAAGCAAGCCAGATCCTCAGCCTTAGCCAAATGTGGAGTTGTTTGTGACAGAGAGCACTCACCATCGGGAAGGTGGAAGGCAGAAACCAGCTCCATCTTTCAGGAGCGGCATTACGCAGCTCTCTACAGTCCCCCCTTTTTGTTTTGGACGCATCAGGCAAGAGTAGAGGTCTGATCTCTGATATTAGAAATAAATTGGGACTTTGTACTGATGTTCATTTAGGTGTCATCCACCCAAAGAGCATCAGACCCGTCCGATACCTTTTTCTCAGAGGCGGGACCTGGGGCATCAACCCGCATGCAATCAGACATGCTCTTCTCTGGGTCCAAGGTGGCTGACCCTGAGTGCAGTGCTTAGCCTCGCATCCTGAGCGTAATATTTTGGCTTTTTATGGTAGCCAACCATGCTTGGGGAGACTGTCCTGCTTCAATGGCTGTAAAGGCCTGAATGGTCATGGCTGCATTACGCTGTTGTGAGACTCTAATCTTGCATATATACCACAGGCAAACCAAGGTGACCAACACCAGAAGGCCTGCTAACGCTCCCATGCCCGCCCATTCCTTCAGATGATTCATGGCTGCAGCAATCCATGATGATAATCCTGTGGCTAGTCCTGCGTCCACTCTGGTAGAATTTACCATGACAATGGCCACTCTCAGCTGGTCCATCGTAGTATCGAATTCTCCAGTCCAATTACCTAAAATATAGCTTGACAATTGTTTAGACAGATTTGCAGCACAGGGAAAATTCTCATGTTGTATGCTAGTGTCTGTACCCCATTTTTAAATTGGGTTATTTGATTAGTTGCTGTTTAACTTCTTGACTTATTTATATATTCTGGATATTAGCCCTCTATCAGAAATATGGTTGGTGAAGATCATTTCTCAATCTGTAGGCTGTCGTTTTGTTCTGAAAACAGTGTCCTTTGCTTTACAGAAGGTTTTCAGTTTCATGAGGTCCCATTTATTAATTGTTGATCTTAGAACCTGTGCTCTTGGTGTTCTGTTCAGGAAGTTGTCTCCTGTGCCAATGAGTTCAAGTCTGGGCTTTCTCAGAAAAATAGGAATAGTGCTACCTTAAGACCCAGCTGTACCTCTGCTAGGCATATATCTAAAAGATGCTCAAGTATACAAGGACATTTGCTCAACCATGTTAGTAGCAGCTTTATTTGTAATAGCTAGAATCTTGAAATGACCCAGATGCTTCTCATTTGAAAAATGGATACAGAAATTGTGATACATTTACACAATGGAATACTATTCAGCAATTAAAAGCAAAGAAATCATGAAATTTGTAGGCAAATGATGAGATCTAGAAAAGATCATCCTGAGTGAGGTATCCCAGAAGCAGAAAGACACACATGGTATATACACACTTATAAATGGATTAGACATATAATATAGAATAATCATGCTAAAATCCATACACCTAAGGAAGCTAAGCAAGGAGGACCTTGGTGAGATGCTCAATCTTTATTCAGAAAGGCAAATAAGATGGACATCAGAAGAGGGACAAAACAGGGAACAGGACAGTAGCCTATCACAGGTGGCCTCTGAAAGACTTCACTCAGAATGGTATCAAAACATATGCTGAGATGCATTGCCAAATTTGGGGCAGAATGCATGGAATCTTATGAAAGAAGGTGGAGATAGAAAGACCTGGAGTGAACAGGAGCTCCACAAAGGGAACAACAGAACCAAAAAATCTGGGCACAGGGGTCTTTTCTGAGATGGATACTCCAAACAAGGACCATGCATGGAGATAACTTAAAACCCCTGCACAGAAGCAGCCCAAGGCAGCTCAGTATCCAAGAGGGTTCCCCAATAATAGGACCAGGGACCATCTCTGACATGAACCCATGGGCTGGCTCTAGAATCACCTCCACCTAACGGGGATCAGCCTTGCCAGGAAACAAAGGAAGAAAAAGAAGCCAGTCCTGATGAGACCTGATAGACCATGGTCAGGTGGAAGGGGAGGAAGACTTCCCATATCATTGGGCTAGGGGAGGGGCATAGGAGAAAAAAAATGGAGGGAGGGTGGAATTTGAAGGGGTGGGGGAGGGGGCTACAGGTGGGATACAAAGTGAATAAACTGTTATTAATAAAAAAAAGCAGAAATGAAAAAAATAGATCACTGTTTTCTAAGCCCATTCCTGATAAATCTGGACTTGAAAGCACTTGTTTAATAAACAAATGAGTTTGAGGACTACAGACAGCAGTTTTGGATGTTTTCTAGATAAGACATATAGTAAACATTTTTAAAGCAATATAAATGATATTGTCTGCCGTAAATCCTTAAAATCAAAATTCAAGTGAAATCAAAATACAAAATGGAAAAAAGTATGAACTGATAAAAGCACCTTCCATTCTTCTGTATTTGCACTGACAGCACCATGACTGGGTGGATCATCTTCATCCGGGCTCTCAGAAGGACTGTGAGCTTTTGAACTTTGATAATGCCCCTCCTCCTTCTAAGTCTGGTAGTCTCTGTGTGATGCACAATAAACTTCATCCTGTTACAGTCAACAGTCTCTGCTCCATTTCCTGTAAGACTCTCCTAGAGATTTTCTCTCACTTCTTGGTTCTGAAGCTCAATTTTCTCATTGGTTTATGTTGATGTCTGAATTTTATCAGGATATTGAACAAGTTCACAGTTCATTTTAGAAAACTGTGATTAGTTGTCATTGTCTTCTGTTCCTGATCAAAGTGATTACTTTATAAATCTGTTTGCTTCTGGCTATCAGCAACGTCCTGACAAAGCAGTTCTCTTCTGAATTTGCTGTTTAAATTTCTACCTCCTCATTTTGAAGAGCCAATTTTTCATTAACTTCATTCTTTTTTATTTTATATTTTTCTAATGAGTTTTTAATTTGGCAAATTTCATCACATAAAAAATGAGTATCTGAGACTGATACTCCAACCAAGGACAATTCATGGAGGTAACCTAGAACCCCTACACAAATGTAGCCCAAGTAGTTCTGTGTCCAAGTGGGTTCCATAGTAATGGGAACAGGGACTGTCTCTGACATGAACTGGTTGTCCTGCTCTTTTATCACTTCCCCCTGAGTGGGGATCAGCCTTACCAGGAAACAGAGGAAGACAATGCAGCCACTCCTGATGAAACCTGATAGTCTAGGTTCAGAAGGAAGGGGAGAAAGACCTCCCCTATCAGTGGACTTGGGAAGGGACATGGGTGGAGAAGGAGGAGGGAGGGTGGATTTGGGAAAGGAAGAAGGAGGAAGATACAGGGGGATACAAAGTGAATAAATTGTAATTAATAAAAATAAAAAACAATTTTATGTTTTACATTAGGTCTCATCAACTTTATCACAACCTCTGTTGAGCATGTAAGCCTTCCAGTTACCCCTAGAAAGAGAGTAATTAACTCCAGAAAGTTGCTGAGTTGGTGTCCTAGTTCCTCCACTGGGAGCCTTGTCTGGTTTTAGAAGATGGTCAACATGGGCTCGTTATCCCCCAATACTAGGATTTTTTTTTTTCCTAGGGTCATTCTTGTAGATTTCTGGGAGTTTTCATGGCACTAGGTTTCTATTTTGCTCTTAAATGCTCCCAAATCCAGTCATCTCTGCCAGCACTCTCTCCCTCTCTCCCTTCCTTCACTCCTATTTCCATCTCTACCCACTCCTAGTCCACAGAATCTATCTTATTTGTCCTTCCCAGTGAGATCTATGCCACCTGCCTAAATTCGTCCTTGTTACTTAGCTTCTGGGTCTGTGGAGTGTATTTAGCATGATTATCATGTATTTTACAGCTAATATTTACTTCTAAGTGAGTACATACCCAGTTTGCCTTTCTGAGTCTGGGTTACCTCACTCAGGATGATTCTTTTCTAGTTCCAGCCATTTGCCTGTGAATTTCATAATGTAATTTTTAACAGCTTAAAATTATCCCATGTAATCCCATTACTATGTAACCCACTTGGACACTAAACTGCCATGGGCTATATCTGTGCAGGGGTTCTAGGTTATCTCCATGCCTGTTACTTGGTTGGAGTATGAGTCTCTGGGAAGACCCCTGTGTTCAAATTTTCTGGTTCTGTTACTCTCTTTGTGGAGTTGCTGTCCTCTCCAGATCTTACTATTTCCCACTTCTTACATAAAATTCCATGCACTCTGTCCAACAGTTGGCCATAACAACACCTCCCCTGATAAGGGAGCAGCCTTACCAGGCCACAGAAGATGACATTGCAGCCACTCCTGATGTGATCTGATAGACTAAGATCAGAAGGAAGGAGAGGAGGACCTCCCCTATCAGTGAACTTGGGGAAGGGCATGTGTGAAGAAGGGGGAGGGAGGGTTGGACCAGTAGGGGAGGAGGGAGGGGCTTATGGGGGATATAAAGTGAATAAAGTATAATTAATAAACTAAAATAAAAATTATCCCATTGTATAATTGTACCATATTTTTTTTTATCTATTCTTCAGTTGAGGACTTCTAGGTTGTTTCCAGTTTCTGTCTATTATGAATAAAGCTGCTGTGAACATAGTAGAACAAGTGCCCTAGTGGTAGAATGCAGAATCTTTGAGTATATGTCCAGGTGTGGTATAGCTGTGTTTTGAGATAGAATGATTTGAATTTTTCTGAAAAACTACCATATTGATTTCCAAAGTGGTTGAACATGTTTGCACTACTATTAGCAATGGAGGAGTGTTCTCCATGCTCCACATCCCTTGTGAGTATGAACTGTCACTTGTGTTTTTGATCTTAGGCATCCTGACAGGTGTAAGATGGAATCTCAGAGTCATTTTGATTTACATTCCTCTGATGGCTAAGGATGTTGGACATTTCTTTTTTTTTAACTTTTATTAATTGCACTTCATTCACTTTGTATACCCCCATAACCCCCTCTCTCCTCCCCTCCTAATCCCACCTTCCTTTCCTCTTCTTCACACATGCCTGTCCCCAAGTCCACTGATAGTGGAGGTCCCCCTCTGCTTCCTTCTGATCTTAGTCTATCATATCTCATATGGAGTGGCTGCATTGTCATCTTCTGTGGCCTGGTAAGGCTGTTCCCTCCTCAGGGGGAGGTGATCAAAGAGCAGGCCAATCAGTTTATGTCAGAGGCAGTCCCTCTTCCCATTACTACAGAACCCACTTGGACATTGAGCTGCCATGGGCTACATCTGTGCAGGGGTTCTAGTTTATCTCCATGCATGGTACTTGGTTGGAGTATGAGTCTCTGGAAAGACCCCTGTGTTCAAGTTTTCTGGTTCTGTTGCTCTCCTTGTGGAGTTCCTGTCCTCTCCAGATCTTACTATTTCCCACTTCTTTCATAAGATTCCATGCATTCTGCTCAACAGTTGGCCATAAGTCTCAGTATCTGCTTTGATAGTCGGCAGGGCAGAGCCTTTCAGAGGCCCTCTGTGGCAGGTTCCTAAAATGCTTCTGGGCTGTTTGACATTTCTCGGTTGAGAATTCCATTTATATTTAAACCACATTTTTAGGAATTAGTTGATTTTTATTGTTCATGTCTAGTTTCTTGGATTCTTCATCTATGTTAAATGTTAGCCCTCTATCAGATTTGGGTTGGTAAAAATCCTTTCCTATTCTGTTGGTTGCCATTTTGTGCTTTTAGAGTAGGTTGAAACTGGATAGCCATTTAACTGTGCTCACTCTATGATGGTAAACTCCCTTTTCTAGAGGGTTTCTAAAAGTCTCCCCTGATCTAGGTGACCCCAGGTATTGTAAGGAGCTAAAAATTGTCACATAGCCCTCAGGACAGATTACAGGACAGACTTTTCCCTAATAAGGAAACTGCTCTAGGAAGCATCTAGGAATTCCTAAAAACACCCCACCCTGCTAAGGATGTTATTCCAGCAGTGACCTGCAATTGTACTTGGAGATCCCCTCCCCCATAGAATAATTAAGTACCGTATTTTCCTTCTTGCCATAGGACCTTAAGTATCCCTGACCTCCTGAACCACTCGCCCCATTGAATCAAACACATTCACTTTCAAAATCCCTCCCTCTGCTCAGGGTTTATATTGCCCTTGACTACACAGGAGCTTTTCCACAGCAAAACCATCTAAGATTTGTCATTTATCCTCCTACGGGCTGAGTCTCATAGGGTTTGTCCTCTAGCATGCTGGGCCTAGACCTTGCTGGGCCTGTGCCTCACCAGGCCTGTGACTTGGCTGCAAGCCCACCAGGCAAGAGCATTGTCCTGCACCTCTGCTGTACTAAGCACAGCAACTTGACCAAGAGCTGTAACACTTTCTACCACCATAAGTTTGGAATGGCCTGCTTCCATTGCCACTGGCAATTTCATGCTAAAAGACCTAAACTGTAACATTTTTGTGGAAAATCTTTTACACACGCTGACTTAGCATCCTTATGCCTCATCCTAAGGTGCTATAGCTGCCCCTGAGGGAAATGGAACCCATTGTCTCTGATTCAGAGCTGAGTTCCAGGACTCCAGCCACAATCCAAGCCTTTGCCAACAGGAATGACAGATTTCTTCTCCTTTATTTATATAATTTGTAGATTCAATCTCTTTATGGTGTCCTTGCTTTCATGGATATTTTCTCCCAGGGTTTGTTTGTTTGTTTTATTATTGTTTTGTTTTTGTTTTTGTTTTGATTTAACATTTTCTTTGACTGTCTGTCCATTTCTTCCACCTTATCTTCAAAGCCTGAGATTCCATGTCTTGTACTCTGTTGGTGAAGCTTACCTTTGAGGCTTACCAAAGGGTTTTTTTTTTTGTTTTTTGTATTGGAGGATGACATAAAGGAAAGGAGATTAATTAGAGGGAGTTCTAAGAGGGTCCACAAGAATAAGCCAAGCTGGGTCTTCTGCAAGGTTTGGTGGAGTACATGAGATATGGAAACAGAGAAGGACAGGCCCATTCAAGTGGTCTGCTTCATGGGTAGGGTTGAAACTGGGGACATTTCACTGTAGGGCATGAAGGTGAGTGAGGATGGGCTACCTGTTTCCCAGGCAGTGGTGGCCTCCAGGTTCCCAGGGGAAGTGTATCTTTTGGTATTTGATGCAACATAATAGGGGTGATGAAGAAGAGGAAATACAGAGAAGTTCAGCTGAATTCCAGAGAATGGAGGAAGAGTGAAAGGAAAGGCCCCTGCAGGTGGTCTGTTACAGGTCTGGGGATGGCACCAGGGAATTGAAATGGAGGACAGTAACTCTGTCCTACCTGCTTCTTAAGCCCACATACACTAGATTTCCAGATAGATGGTGTTTTTAGATATTTGTATTTGACACAAAGGAAAGGGCATGGGCTAGAATCAGAGGGGTGCTACAAAGGACCACAGGAAGGAGGAAAGCTGGGTTTGTTGCAGTATTTGGCAGATTCTCCAGGGGATCCACACTACTTTTCTACCAGTCTACAACACTGGATGCTGTGAGAGTAAGCCACATGGATGTTGCCGCTCTGATGACCAAATGACTTCTGAGACCTTTTCTAAGAGTAGCTATGTGCATTTGTGATTCCAGGCTGGTTTCTATGGAGGGCAAGATGAAAGCATAAAAACGCCATAGTTATATTATCAGCAAGGACTCACTGAAATAGAATAAACCTTGTCTTCTTGCTACTGAAAGCCCATGAGAGACTTGAAAAAGCATTTTCTTGAGTGCTATAATTCACAAGGACAATTACAACCTAAATAAATTTCTCCAAGAAATGGGAGAATACTCGATGAGTGATCCAAGAATTCTGCAGTTTGAGAGTGGAAAGGTAAAAACAGTTCTAGACAGAACAAATGTTACACACACACAGACACACACACTCACAAACACACCCATATATACACCCTATGTATGCATTTATATATGAACATATTATGGATATACATTTGTATATGAAGCATCATACTTGTCCTATACTACATGTAAAGAAAAGAAACAGCTTCACTAGTATGTACAAATACCATCTTTGATCTCTCAGCACTAGAAGCCACGTGATATGACACATTGTGTTTTATGTGTCTGAGTCACATAGGGTCAGAGAACACTTAACCAGATTCTTTGCTGGTTAGAGATTCAACCACAAGGTGGCAGTAGTTCTCAACTGCTTGGGAGGATGCAGAGAATTCACTTCCTTATGTCCTGACTGTGCAGAAGCTAAGCCCTTTCCTCAGTGGCTGAGGGGAAGACTCCAGAGCTAGAATTGTTACTGAGAAAGAACAACACCCTGGTAGCTGTAGCTGACTTGCCGGCCATCACGATTAACACTGGATTTCAATTTCACTGGGAAGAATGATGAAGTCATATGTTCCTACTTTATTCATGTTTCTGTGGCTGCAGAAGGATGGTGAGTTAATATTTTAGGGCCACAGAATAACCAGTGGGCATTACTGAGTCATCTAGGGGAATCTATATTTTATTCAGGTTTTCTCTAGTTACTGTAGTAAAAGAGAATCCTGGAAAGTGATGACCTGACATCCTTTCTCCTTTCTCTCCATCTTTCTGCATAGGGATGAGCCAAGGTGAGAAGGTGGAGCAGCACCCTTCCATCCTGAGTGTCCAGGAGGGAGCCAGAGCTGTCATCAACTGCACTTACACAGACAGTGTCTCAGAGTACTTCCCTTGGTACAAACAAGAACCTGGGAAGGGTCTTCAGTTCATCATGGACATTCGTTCAAATGTGGACAGAAAGCAGAACCAAAGACTCACAGTTTTACTGGATAAGAAAGCCAAACACTTCTCCCTGCACATCACAGACACTCAGCCTGGAGACTCAGCCATGTACTTCTGTGCTGCAAGTACACACTGCTCCATGGACACCTGCAGCCTGTGCTCAAACCATGGGGCCCTGTCCACATCCTGTGTCAGGGGCCTTCCAGGGCAGCATTTGCCAGTTGCTAGTTTGCAAGTGCCAAGTATAATGTAGACATTAAAAACACAAAATAAGAAAGTTAGCTTCAACTATGACCCTCATCCATAAGTTTAAGGTGCTATAACATGCTAAAAGACCTAAACTGAGGGAAAATGGAACCCATTGTCTATGCCTGTCCCAGAGCTGACCCATTGTCTCTGATTCAGAGCCTGAGTTCCAGTACCCCAGCCACAGTCCAGGCCTCTGCCAACAGGAATGACAGGTTTCTTCTCCTTTATTTATATCATTTGTAGATTCAATCTTGTTATGGTGTCCTAGCTTTCATGGATATTTTCTCCCAGGATTTTTTTTTTTATTTAACATTTTCTTTGACTGAGACATTTGTCCATTTCTTCCACCTTGTCTTCAATGAGATTCCATGTCTTGTACTCTGTTGGTGAAGCTTACCTCTGAGGCTTACCAAAAATATATTTTTTTTTTATATATATATGAGGATGGCATGAAGGAAAGGAGATTAATTAGAGAAAGTGCTAAGAGGGTTCATAAGAATGAGGCAAGCTGGGTCTTCTGCAAGGCTTGATGCAGTACCTGAAATATAGAAACAGAGAAGGACAGTCCCATTCAAGTGGTTGGCCTCATGGGTAGGGATGAAACTGGGGAAATTTCACTGTAGGGCATGAGGGTGAGTGAGGATGGGCTACCTGTTTCCCAGACAGGTGTGGCCTCCAGGTTCCCAGGGGGAGTGTCTCTGTTGGTATTTGACACAAAGTAATAGGGGTGAGGGAGGAGAGGAAATGCAGAGAGGTTCAGCTGAATCCCAGAGAACAGAGGAAGAGTGAAAGAATAGGCCCCTGCAAGTGGTCTGTTACAGGGCTGGGGATGGTACCAGGGAACTGAAATAGAGGACAGTAACTCTGGCCTACCTGCTTCATGAGCCCACATACACTAGATTTCCAGATACATGGTGTTTTTAGATATTTGCAGTAGACACAAAGGAAAGAACATGGGCTAGAATCAAAGGGGTGCTAGGAAGTGCCAGAGGAAGGAGGAAAGCTGGGTTGTTGCAGTACTTGGCAGATTCTCCAGGGGATCCACACTACTTTTCTATCAGTAATTCAGTCTACAACACTGGATGCTGTGAGAATAAGCCACATGGATGTTGCCACTATCATGACCAAATGATTCATGAGACCTTTTCTAAGAGTAGCTATGTGCATTTGTGATTCCAGGCTGGTTTCTATGGAATGCAAGATACAAGCATAGAAACATCATAGTTATATTATCAACAAGAAATCACGGAAATAGAAAGAACGCTGTCTTCTTGCTACTGAAAGCCCATAAGAGACTTGAAAAAGCATTTTCTTGAGTGCTGTAATTCACAAGGACAACTACACACCTAAGCATATTTCTCTAAGAAACGGGAGAATGCTTGATGAATGATCCAAGAATTCTGCAGTGTGAGAGTGGAAAGGTCAAAACATTTCTAGACAGAACAAATGTGACACACACACAGACATACACACTCACAAACACATCCATATATACACGACATATATACATTTATATATGAACATATTATGTACATACATTTGTATATGAAGCATCATACATAGCCTATACTACATGTAAAGAAAAGAAACAGCTTCACTAGTATGTACAAATACTATCCTTTCTCTCTTAGTACTAGAACCCACGTGATATGACATATTGTGTTTTATGTGTCTGAGACACATAGGGTCAGAGAACACTTAACCAGATTCTTTGCTGGTTAGAGATTCAACCACAAGGTGGCAGTAATTCTCAACTGCTGGGGAGGATGCAGAGAATTCATTTCCTTGTGTGCTGACTGTGCAGAAGCTAAGCCCTTTCCTCAGTGGCTGAGGGGAAGACTCCAGAGCTAGAATTGTTACTGAGAAAGAACAACACCCTGGCAGCTGTAGCTGACCTGCTGGTTGTCACGATTGACACTGGATTTCAATTTCATTGGGAAGAACAATGAAGTCATATGTTCCTACTTTATTCATGTTTCTGTGGCTGCAGATGGATGGTGAGTTAATATTTTAGGGCCACAGAATAACCAGTGGGCATTTCTGAGACATCTAGGGGAATCGATATTTTATTCAGATTTTCTCTAGTTACTGTAGTAAAAGAGATTTCTGGAAAGTGATGACCTGACAACCTTTCTCCTTTCTCTCCATCTTTCTGCATAGGGATGAGCCAAGGAGAGCAGGTGGAGCAGCACCCTTCCATCCTGAGAGTCCAGGAGGGAGCCAGCGCTGTCATCAACTGCACTTACACAGACAGTGCCTCAGACTATTTCCCTTGGTATAAGCAAGAACCTGGGAAAGGTCCTCAGTTCATCATGGACATTCGTTCAAATGTGGACAGAAAGCAGAACCAAAGACTCACAGTTTTACTGGATAAGAAAGCCAAACACTTCTCCCTGCACATCACAGACACTCAGCCTGGAGACTCAGCCCTGTACTTCTGTGCCGCAAGTACACACTGCTCCACTGGGCACCTGCAGCCTGTCCTCAAACCATGGGGCCCTGTCCACATCCTGTGTCACGGGCCTTCCAGGGCAGCATTTGCCAGTTGCTAGTTTGCAAGTGCCAAGTATAATGTAGACATTAAAAACACAAAATAAGAAAGTTAGCTTCAACTCACTCAGACAACTTAGGACAGTTTTCTCCATCCTTTAAAAAAATATTTTATCAAAGAGCCAGCCACTGAGTTCATGTCAGAGACAGTCCCTGTTCCCTTTACTAGGGAAATCACTTGGAGACTGAGCTGCCATGGGCTACATCTTTGCAGGGGTTCTAGGTTATCTCCATGAATGGTTCTTGGTTGGAGTATCAGTCTCAGAAAAGACACCTGGGCCCAGATTTTTGGTTCTGTTGCTCTCCTTGTGGAGTTCCTGTCCCCTCTATGTCTATCCCCCCTTTTTATAAGATTCCCTGCACTTTGCCTAAAGTTTGACTATGAGTCTCAGCATCTGCTTTAATACCCTGCTGGGTAGAGTCTTTCAGAGGCTTTCTGTGGTAGGCTCCTGTTCTGTTTCCTGTTTTCTCCTTCTTCCAATGTCCATGCCTTTAGTCCTTCTGAGTGAGGATTGATCATCTTTCCCAGAGTCCTCCTCCTTGCTTAGTTTCTTTATGTGTACAGATTTTAGCATGATTATCCTATACTATATGTCAGTGAGTATATACCATGTATGTCTTTCTGCTTCTGGGATATCTCACTTAGGATTATTTTTTTAGATCCCACCATTTGCCTGCAAATTTCATGATTTCCTTGTTTTTAATTGCTCAGTAGTATTCCATTGTGTAAATATACCACAATTTGGGTATCCATTCTTCAGTTGAGGGACATCTGGGCTGTTTCCAGGTTCTGGCTATTACAAATAAAGCTGCTAAAAACATGGTTGAGCAAATGTCCTTGTTGTATACTTGAGCATCTTTTGGGTATATGCCTAGGAGTGGTATAGCTGGATCTTGAACTAGCACTATTCCTAATTGTCTGAGAAAGTGCCAGATTGGTTTCCAAAGTGGTTGTACAAGTTTATATTCTCACCAGCAATAGAGGAGGTTTTCCTTTCTCCACAATCTGTTCAGCATGTGTTGTCACTAGAGTTTTTGATCTTAGCCATTCTGATGGGTGTAAGGTAAAATCTCAAGTTCGTTTTGATTTGTGTTTCTCTGATGACTAAGGATGTTGAGCATTTCTTTAAGTGTTTCTCTGCCATTCACTATTCCTCTATTGAGAATCTCCTTTTAGCTCTCTACCCCATTTTTTAATTGGATTACTTGTTTGTTGCTGTTTAACTTCTTGACTTCTTTATATATTTGGGATATTAGCCCTCTGTCAGATATAGGTTTGGTGAAGACCCTTTCCCAGTCTGTAGCTGTCGTTTTGTTCTGATGAAAGTGTCTTTTGTTTCAGGGAAGCTTTTCAGTTTCATGAAGTCCCTTAGAGTGGGGGCATCCTTACCAGGCCACAGAGGAAGACAATGTAGACAGCCCTGATGAGACCTGATAGGCTAGTGTCAGATGGAAGGGGAGGAGGACCTCCCCTATCAGTGGCCTGGAGGAGGGGTGGGAGAGGAGAAGAGGGAGGAAGAGTGAGATTGGGAGGGGGCTATACATCTGGGATACAATGTGAATAAACTGTAATTAATTTTAAAATAAATAAAATTTTAAAAAGAAGATTTAAATTTCAAGAAAAGAAAAAAATTAAGTTGATAATTTGTCTATTCTTACCTCAGTATAAATGTTGTTAGTTTAATTAATTATTCAGAATAATAAATCAATTTTAATTAATAAACTAATGAAGTATACCCTTCAGCTTATCAAAAAATTAAATTAAAATATTAAAACAAATAATTTATTAAAAAGAGGTGAATGTTAAATGTTAAAACTTTATTAACAATAATGTCAAAATTAATATATTATTTTAATAAGGTATGTGTTGTTATTAATTGCAATGTTAACTCAACAAAAATGTAATTGTCATAGTAAATTGAATATAAAAGTTTAATATGTAAAAAACAATTAAAAATATTTTAAAAATTGAAATATATTTTCATTATTCCCCTCCCCTTGTTGCAGCACATGGTGAATATCAAAGAGCAAGAACTTATTGTGCTGAAGAAGAGAAGAGACTATATGTCAGCCACCAAGATGGGACTCTCTATCCCACCACCTCCTCCCAAGGCTCAGCAGTCATTGAGGAAGAGGAGGTGGAAAGACTAGAAGAGCCATAGGTGGTGGACAAACACAAGGAAACAGTGTTTTCTGGGCACAGCAAGACAGCTGCTCATATGAACTCACAGAGGCTGGCAGCAGACAGAAGACTAGCAAAGGATCAGGCCAGAAAACTCCATCACAGAGAGGGAAGGAGCCAAGGAGCTGATGGCACTTTGTGCTACTGGGAGAGAGATTCCACTTTCTTTAAAGGTGAAGATCATGGTGCATAGACCACCCTCTACTGAAGGACATGAAGCTAAGAGTATATGGGCAGCACAACCCGTAACATAAAACTCGGTGTGTTTTATTTTTAATGCGGGGAGAAGAACAGAACTGGGTAGGTAGGGAAGAGTGGATGGATATATCAGGAGTGGAAAAGTAGATGAGCATAATCAAAATTCATTGAATAACATTCTCTAAGAACTACAGTAAGAAAAAGTAGATAAATATTTGCAGAGGTATATTTGTGTGTGTGTGTATTTTTATGTGCACTCATCACACTAAATAACATAGGATACATACAGATCAGGACCATTGGTGATTTCAGGCTTTCATTGGGGACTTGAGGCCTGCCTCCTTAGGGTGAGGTTTCAAGGGAAATCAGCAGAGGGCGCTGCCTTTACAGATGTGGTTAGCATCTCCTTCAGGTGGCTTAACATGACAGACACCCTGTGCAGACAGAGGTCCTTGTCCATGAGTGAGGAGTTTGACGAGTTCCTGCTGAAGACTTGCCCTGTGAGATTGGTGCACTCAAGGACCAAGTGTCATTTCTTCTATGAACATGCTTCCTGTCACCTGCTCAGTTCTTCTGCTCCTCTTCATGCTCAGTAAGTTACATTTTACCCTAAGTGTTAATGATGTCTTTGTCTTACAACTATGACAGCCTTTAACCTTCCTCCTCACATAGAACAGTAATTCCTCCTTGTTTGTTTGTTTTTTAGGAAGTAGCAATGGAGACTCAGTGATGCAGACAGAAGGCTTGGTCACTGTCACAGAGGGGATGCCTGTGATGCTGAACTGCACCTATCAGACTACTTACTCTGGTCCTTCCCTCTTCTGGTATGTGCAATATCTCAACAAAGCCCCTCAGCTACTCCTGAGGAGCTCCACAGACAACAAGAGGACAGAGCACCGAGGGTTCCACGCCACTCTCCACAAGAGCAGCAGCTCCTTCCACCTGCAGACGTCCTCAGCGCAGCTGTCAGACTCTGCCCTGTACTACTGTGCTCTGGGTGACACAGTGAGGGAGACTGCAGGGGAAGCTGCACACAAACCACAGGTGCAGGAGGCCTAGGGGAGCGGCCCTGTGAGGGAGGCTGTGTGCTTCCTCCAAGTGCTGCTCACCAGCTTCCTGAAAAACAGCAACAAGTCTCAGGTCAAATATCTAGAGACCTAGGATCTGTGGATATTCTGACTGACAGGATGGAAGTCAGTGCTAGAGACAACCCAGGCTGTGATCCCTTGAAATAAAGTTCTCTCCCTAACTGGAAGTCTTAACAGCAAACATCTCAAGAAAAGTCCTGAAGTATTCTCCAGCAATCTTCTGTTATTATCCCACAAATTTATGATGTAAATGAGAAACATAGACTGTAGTCTTTAAAAATCTGCTTCAGTCTCACTCCACAAGTTATTTACATCCTTCCTCTCTTTTGTCCAGGTTACAGAGTTCAGCTCAACTCCCCATCTCAGTTACTAGCCGATTGCTGAAAAGAGAAACCATGACCAAGACAATTTAAAAGCATTTACTTGGCAGCTAGGTCACAGTTTCAGAAGGCGACTATCATGTTGGCCAGTACAGTGTCAGGCAGGCAGGCAGGCATGGTCCTGGAGCAGTAGCTGAGCTTTTACATCTGAGGCAGCATGAGGCAGGCAGGAAGGTGGCCCTGGAGTAGTAGCTGAGAGGAAGGGAGGGAGAGAGGAGAGAGAGAGAGAGAGAGAGAGGGAGGAGAGACTGACTTAGCCTGGCTTTGGCTTTGAGATTACAAAGCCTACCACCAGTGATATTCCTCTTCTGACAAGGCCACACCTCCTGAAACTTCTTAACCCCAGTGCACCAACTGGGGACCAGACATTGAGATGTTGAGCCTCTGGGGGTCATTCTCATTCAAGCCACCACACTCCCTGACAGTCTTTACTTAGTGAAGCTGCTCATGAAATACAGCTGTTGGAGCTCTTAAGAAGAGTCTTTGAGAGGCAGGTACTTCTCTGTCCTACACATTGTGTAGGAGACAGCATGGTCACAAAAGACTCTCCAGAAATCCCTTCCCCTTAAAGTCTACTCTTGTCTGCCTTTGCAGGTATGTTAGATCTTCATGATGTGGTGTACTCACTCACTGGAATTAGAGTCAGGGTCTCTGATAATTCTTCTGAAACATGGAAAAGGAAGCCAAGGTTTTTATTCATTTCAATTATGTGTCAAAAAAAAATTAAAAAAAGCTAGTTTAAAGTATTTATCTCTCTGTAAAATAAAGAGCTTAAATAAAACCATAAAAACCCAAAAGATTAATGTTTCAAAGAAGATACAAAACAAAACAAAATAAACAAAGATCAAAAAAAAATTACACATTCTATTACTGTCTTACTGGTTGAGAACCAATGGGATGTCAAATTGCTTTTCTAAACCCCAAAACTACTTCTAATGGCCCTCTTAGAAACTCAAACTAATAAAAGCCTGAATGGCTTAGATTTTACCAAACCTACTTTATTTAAGGTTCTTAAACACCTTTACCTCCCATCCAGCCCTAACTTTACTTAGGAGAGTAATAGCGAAAAGGGCTGTAGACCTCTTTAATTCACTTCCTGCTGCCTGTGATGCTGAACTGCACCTATCAGACTACTTACTCTGGTCCTTCCCTCTTCTGGTATGTGCAGTATCTCAACAAAGCCCCTCAGCTACTCCTGAGGAGCTCACAGACAACAAGAGGACAGAGCACCGAGGGTTCCACGCCACTCTCCACAAGAGCAGCAGCTCCTTCCACCTGCAGACCTCCTCAGCTGCAGCTGTCAGACTCTGCCCTGTACTACTGTGCTCTGGGTGACACAGTGAGGGAGACTGCAGGGGAAGCTGCACACAAACCACAGGTGCAGGAGGCCTAGGGGAGCAGCCCTGTGAGGGAGGCTGTGTGCTTCCTCCAAGGGCTGCTCACCAGCTTCCTGAAAAACAGCAACAAGTCTCAGATCAAATATCTAGAAACCTAGGAATTTGTGTATATTCTCACTGACAGGATGGAAGTCAGTGGTAGAGACAACCCAGGCTGTGAACCCTTGAAATAATGTTTTCTCCCTAACTGGAAGTCTTAACAGCAAACATCTTCAGTAAAACCCTGACATAGGATTTATCTTTACCAAAATGTCTTACAAAACCTAGGGACTTAAATTCTCCAGCAATCTTCTGTTATTACCCCACAAATTTATAATGTAAATAAGAAAGCTAGACTCTAGTCATTAAAATTTGGCTTCAGTCTCATTCTATAAATTATTTAGATTATAAATCACCTTGGTCCATGTTACAGAGTGTCCCCAACCTCTACTCTTAGTTACTTGTCTATTGCTTTGAAGAGACACCATGAAAAATCAAGACAGCTAGTGAAAGAAAGCATTTCATTGGAGGCTTGACCACAGTTTCAGAGGTAATCATCATGGTAGGGAGAGTAGGAGCAGGCAGGCAGGCAGGCAGGCATGATGGCCCTGGAGTAGTAGCTGAGAGCTTACATCTGATCACAAGCAAGAGACAGAGAGAGGCAGAAACTGGGCCTGGCTTTGAATTTGACATTCCAAAGTCCAGCAGCAGTGACACACCTCCTCTGACAAGGCTACACATCCTGATTTTTCCTAAATAGAACACAAACTGAGAGCCAAACATTCCCATATAGTAGCCTATGGAGGTCATTCTCATTCAAACCACCATGCTCCCTGACAGCCTTCACTTAGTGAAGCTGCTCAAGAAACACAGCTGTTGGAGGTCTAAAGATGATGCCCAGAGTAGCATTTCCATTTCTTTCAAAAGTTCTTCCAACATTTCTTATACACATTGTATCAAACTGCCAGGTCATAAAAGTCTTTATCCAAAAATCCCTTCCGCTTAAAGTCTATTCTTGTTTGCCATCACACTTTGCTTCAATCCCAATGATGTGGTGTTCGCACTCACCTGGGATTAGAATTGGGTTCTCTCATAATTTTTCTGAAACATGAGAAAGGAGGCCAAGGTTTTTGCTTCATCTCAACTATGTAAAAAAAAAAAATGCTGGTTTAAAGTACTTATCTCTCTGTAATAAATAAAGAGCTGAAATAATAATAAGAAAAAACCCACGATGTCTTTCAAAGAAGACTCATGTTTGTATATACAAAGATCAGAAAAAAATTACACATTCTATTACTGGTTAAGGAGAACCATGGGATGTCAAATTGCTTTTCTAAACCCCCAAAACTACTTCTAATGGCATAGCATAGAATAGAATCTCTTAGATGAGAGCTTGTCAAATCTAATAAAAGCCTGAATGTAGGCTTAGATTTTACCAAACCTACTTTATTTAAGGTTCTTAAACACCTTTACCTCCCATCCAGCCCCTAACTTTAGTTAGGAGAGTAATAGTGAAAAGGGCTGTAGACCTCTTTAATTTACTTCCTGCTGGTTTGGGTCCATGGATCTTTAGGAGATTACCAAACTCAGCTTTCAAGTTCCAGCAGTCCAGTCCTAAGGCCACAGCACCATGAAGTCAGCTAAAGCTACAAGACTCAGTTGGTTTGCACCAACAAGTTCTCTGGGACAGCTCTCTTTGCAAAGAATGAAGATCAGCTCAGTGATGTCGATCCAAAAAGGGATGCATCCCTGGGGTCTTTTATTTATCTCCTCTACTCAGAGGCCACCCATGGATGTTCTCAGCTGGCCAAAGTCATTCCCCTTGCATGAGAGAACTCACAGCAAAACACCACATGCCCTTTCCCAAGCCCACCTCCAGCAAAACATCAAGTGTGCAGCTTGCAGGAAAACATCACATGATAAAACTGAGTCTTCAGGGAAACCAGAAACTTCCACTGCACATGAGTTCCAGGCGTGGGAACCCTTCTTTCAAGTTGTTAGTTAGGTGCTTCAAGAGACTCCTCCAAATAATTGCCATTACTCTTTGTTACCCCCACAGAATTTTAAGATAAGGCCCTATTTCTAAGAATACCACATACTTTAGACAAAGACTTGTGAGGATTTAGCTTAAACTGACCTGAAGACTCTTCCCTGATGACAGGTTCTCACAGTATCCAAAGGTATCATCAATATTCCAAGGGAGAAAAGCAATAGATAATGCTACCAAGCTACAGAAAGACTATAAATCAAAACAATGACCACAATGGCAAGAATAGCCACAGAATGCAATGGCAGCACTTCCATCTTGGGGGAACTAATATATGCTTTATTGGACATAAGGCCTGCTCAATAAGAAGGAATTCAGGCCCAATACTGTAAGCCTAGTTAACTCCCATGGCTGGAGATTTCATAGATACTAGAGGAAAACCAGCAATGGCCATTTTCCTAAATCAACATAGCTTCTAACTGCATTTTAAATATGTATAATTACACCAAAATAAGTGTAGTTCTTACTTCTCATCAAAGAAGCTTCCTTTTGAAACAAATAGAGTATAGTACAGTAATGGGCAAATGGTCCAAATTCAAAGAGTACCTAGCCTCAAGTTCTCTAGTGCTAGTTAATACATCTAGAATACAGTTCCTACATACAAGACTAGGGGATTAGCATAGAAAAGGAGCATGGAGGAGTTGTAAGAAATGGAGGGAGAATACTTCTTCATTGCTGATGTGAATACAAATGGGGACAAGCAATAAGGAAATCAGTATGAAGCTTCTCTAAATGCTGAACATAGATCTACCACAAGATCTAGATGTTCCACTCTTGAGGATTTAAACAATAGATTCTACATCTTTCTACAGAGATAATTGCTCTTCATGTTCATTGCTGTGCACTTTGATCTGTGTCAAGAGGATTCTGTCCTTCGGGTTCTGCCTTTGGACTAAAAAGTGCCTTATTTAATGGTACCTATTAAGATTTCAGTGACTTCATTTTAATTTTCATACACACACACACACACGAGAAAGGGAGAAACTTACACTTATGGCTAGTAGTTAACCCTTAAGTACCTTGCTAGAATGAGAACTGTGGTAGTGGATTTGCAAGGTGATGATCTTAATTCCTACCCCCTGGTGTCCACACACGGCATAGTATCCTCCTGTCTTCAGAACCTAGACTATGGCAGGTGTAACTCCTGAATTTTGTTTAATTTTATGAAAAAGACCAACAGATTGCACAGGCAATTCAGTTTCTCCTTAGTTCACCATACATTGAATTTGACTTGGAGTTCATCAAATGAGGATTGTCCATGACATGCATGTTTTCCTAAAATGTTCTTTCACAATGTTTATTTGAATCTATACTTCCCAGCAACATCAATCACATCATTTACCCAGGTGTTGTGATGGCGTTGTGTAGAACTCTAGCAACAGTGCAGTGTTCAGAATGCTAAGTTCCTCTCACTTGTTTTGAAATGTGTAAAGATTTTGTAATTTTATCACTAAATTATTTTCAACCACTTCAGCTCATAACTTTATATTCTTAAAAAACTCACAAATTTTACAGTCAGAAAGCATACACCTTCCTCTGTGCATGGTCAGAAAGCCTGGGAATTCACTCTGGGAAGGCAGCAAGGACAGTGGGAAGTCTATTGCCATTGTGAACATTTTATTTCTCAGTTGGGCCACTGGAGTACACTCCATTCTAAAGAATTAATGGCTTCTCCACAGAGCAGTCTGTAAATGGACTTATGTAATAGGACACATGAAAATTATTAGAATAAAATTTAATTTTTTCTTCAGCGAATGGAGCATATATATTTCTTGGTTCATTTACTCATAACCTTAGCTGGTAATGTGACAGCATAATTCATTGTGTGTTTTCAACACAATTTGTTGATATTTGCAATAAACCACAAATGATCTGGAACTGAAAAGACAGCTCAGTGATTAAGCACACTTGATGTATCAATGCTAATCTTGCTCTCCATGCTAGGATTTTGTCTGCCTTAAGCTTGCACAGGCCTTGTGCAGACTGTCACAAAACTGCCTCTTCATAAGTTCAGCTGCCCTGCTGTATCCAGAAGACACTGTTTCCTGTAGTCATCCTCCATCTCTTGTCCCCACACTGACTTTTCTTCTGCAATGATCCCTGAATCTCTCGAGGAGAGCATGTCATAGACATGTGCCATGAGGGCTGACCATCCCATACTCTCTTCTCTGCACTTTCGCTGATAGGGGGCGCAGGGATAATCATTGACCAGTGCAGTGAGTTTCTAACAAGGATTGAGAGTTCCAATAATCTATGTGAACATAATGTGAAGTCATTAGGAGTTGGATTCATTCTATAACCATTCAGAGGACTACTATAGTCAGTTCTCCCATAGAGTATATGATAGTATTAAAACTATCAATACACATTAATTATACAAATTAGTGGTTTTGTTGTGAAATTTTAAAGTATGCATACGTAACAATTTCCTCATATTCATCTTGTCTTCACTCTCTGTTTTCCTCTCTTTTCCCTTTGTCTTCGTACCTCTTTCCTTATTCATTTGTCTAACTTCTATTTTCACATCATCTTTACTTTCTTTTTTTACTCCTTTTTTCTTTTGTTTTTGATTGTTCATTTGTTTTTTTACAGATGAGAACACATACATTTTGTGTATGTCTAAATGTCTGCTTTGTTTTGCTTAGCATCGTGTCCTTAAATACTATCCACTTTCCTACAGATGGCAGGAGTTTATTTTTTTTCTAGTGGCTCTGTAGTTTCAGGTACAATATTTTGTCCATTCATTGGCTGACAGGTGGTCCCTAGGCTGTGTCTACATCTTGGCGGTCACAGATGCTGCTGTAACACACACGCATGTGCAGGTGTCTCTCTCATGAAACAACCTCTTTCTCCTGGATAAATGCCCATAAGTGGTATTAGTTGGATCACTGGTCTTTCTTCCTTCCTTGCTTCCTTTCTTCCTCTGCTTTCTGTCTTTTCTTCCTCCTTGCCTGCCTACCACTCTCTCTCTCTTCTTTCTTTCTGTCAGAAAATCCACACTATTCTGGGTCTCTATATCTACACACATTTCTACCAACAGCATATAAATATAGAATTGTAATGAGGGGATTTCTGATTCTCATGACTCTGTTTTCAGCAATACCAAATTTGAGAACAATGGAGAAGTGTTTCCTCTGTCAGAAATAACTTTAGGGAGTGTTTGTGAGGGGTGGAGCCAGCTGAAAAAAACTGAGGTGCCTGTGAAGTTGGAGTCAGTGTTCTGTGGGAGATAAAAGGCCACCTGAGTTCCCCTAAAACTTCAGTCTAGGAGGAATGGACAAGGTCTTGAAAGCATTGGTTTTTGTCCTAGGCCTTCTCCTAGCAGGTGAGTCATGAAGGAGAAACCACATATCTCAGGATATGTGATTGATTTGGAGGCAGGAGGGAATTGGGGCACCAGACAAAGTCATGTCTTGAAACCATCAGCAGATAGTACATCCTTAGGAACCTAACACCATTTGCTGTTTCCCTACACAGGGGTGAGTGGCCAGCAGAAGGAAAGAGGTGACCAGCAACAGGTGAGACAAAGTCCCCAATCTCTGACAGTCTGGGAAGGAGGGACCACAGTTCTGAACTGCTCTTATGAGAACAGCGCATTTGTCTACTTCCTATGGTACCGGCAGTTTCCTGGTGAAGGCCCTGCTCTCCTGATAGCCATAAGTTCAGTGTCCAATAAAAAGGAAGATGGACGATTCACAGTCTTCTTCAGTAACAGGAACAAGCAGCTCTCCTTGCACATTGCAGACTCTCAGCCTGGAGACTCGGCCACCTACTTCTGTGCAGCAAGGGCACAGTGCTTCGCAGACACCTGCAGCCCAGACCCAAACCTGCAGCTGAGGCTCCAGCAAAGCCTGCAGCTGGGCTGAGCCTGGAGGGTGTGCAGGAGTTCTTATTTGCAGGACCAGGTGACAGGGAGCACTGTGAGTGTAATGATTAGAATAATTCAAGCCAGAGGCAGACCAAGATGAAGTCTCAGCATGCTTTTCTACATCTCTGTTTGCTCCTCAAGAAAAGTTCTAGTATTAGATCCATTTCCTTAACTGGTTTAGAGGATTGTTTTTCCTCTGTGGTTATAGAAATAGTTCTCTGTGTGTTTGGTTTGCAGCAACTATAAATTATGAAGGCCCTGTCCCCTACACTCTTGTCAGTGAACTTGTTCATGTGTGGTTGTTACAGCCTAGTGTAAGGAGACCTTGACTTTGGCCTTTGGGATAGAAATCACATAGACTTTTCTTCTACATTAATCTCCTTTGATAACCATATCATTGGGAATTTATGTGACCAATGAACACTTCTACTTCCTCTTGTTTTGCCTCCTATGTCTTCATCTACCTTCAAGAAATTCAAGTGTGTAAACCAGGAGGCCCTCACAGGGATGCAGGTGTGTTTAAAATAGATGAATGACATCAGTGAGGAGGAAAGAATGCAAATTAGTCATATAATGAAAATACACAAGTATCACTAAAGAAATTATTTTACATGTGTATTTCATAAATGAACAAAATATAAATATGAACATAAAGGCTTAGTCAATAGAAGCAGCTGCAATATTTATGGCAGTCAGCAATGCACAGAATTAAAGATTTTTTCACTGCCTAATATTTGGCAAGGATCGCTCACTTAATGCTATGTAATAGCCAACAAGATTTCCAATCAAGAAAAATTTTAATTGGTTTTTATGCAACATTGTTAATGGCCTTGGAAGCCCTAACTTCTTTGGGATCCTAGACAAGAGGAAATTTTGAGGCTAGGTTTGGTAGGCTAGCCTGAGCAACATAGTAAAACTTTGTCTCAGAAAACCAAAACCAACAAAAACAACATGGAAGACATTATACTTAAACATCTAAAGCCTACATGTTCTTTTTCTCATCTACAATGAATAGTTTTTCAGTATGAAAAGGGGACAGTCACATAGGAAAATAAAGTCAGTTGGCTCTTAGCAGTAGGAAATATAGCTCACAATTCCAATAGGTAAACTCCTCTTTGTTTTCAAGGTTTTCTATCACTGACAAGTTTTAAACTTGAGTCTAAAAACAAACAAACAAACAAACAGAAAACAACAACAACAACAAAACAGAATTTCTATCTGATTGAAATAGGCTTCATTGAATACAACAACCTAGCATGGAAGTCAGCAGAAGAGTGAAGGCATATTTAAGGATGTGCAACAGAGAATTTGGAAACTCTGTGTACTTCAAGACACACCCTGAGCATCCTAGGGAATAAAAGGCTGAAAATAACTTCAAGAGTACTGAGGGAAGGTGAGGGCAAGTTGGCTTAGAATGACCCACTCATCACCACTTGGGTGTCTTCATACAGTTATCAAGCACATTCTGCTTTTAGAGATTGAGGTTTGACATAAATTTCTTCATCAGATGCATTTTCAGCATACAGTCAAGGAGAGTCTTCATTCCTTCAGGGTCTGAGGACAAAAACGTTTATATTGGGCATTGCTCACATATCCACAGATTTGTGAATGAAAGATCATTTAAAAAGGGGTTTTGTTTTCATGAAAACTATAACAACTGTGGAATAGCATCAAACATGGGCATGCTTCTGTGCCAGTGAATGGCATTGCTAAACATCTGGACACAGAGGCTCCTCACTCTATTTCTTCTCCTTCCCAGTCTTCTGAAGACTACCATAAAGCTGTGTTATCACAATAATCCTTTTCTGGGGTCAATGGCTCTCCAGGACCCAAACAGAGACTTCAGGCTCACAAGTCTATTTTGATTTTATTTGCCTGAGCTGATGCTTTGGGAATGTTGAAGTTCCAGTGGTCTGAGTTGAGGATTCATGGTTTGTCTCTGAAAAGAAGCCAGGATTTATGTGATTATGTTTCATCGTCAATCAAACCAGGGTCAGGACAGTTGGAAGTTGAGTGAATACAAGCAATACATTAAGGATTCTTGCTGTCTTCCAGTTCCTTCATCATGTCCACCAATTTCATTTCTTTGTCTTCATCTCACTTTCAAAAAACAAAAACAAAACACCCCAGACAACAAAAACTAAACACCCACAAAACAAAACCAAAAGTTCAATTTAACTAAAAAATGCCAAAACCAAACAAAACTCATGTAGCAGGAGTTAGAGAAGAGGAAAATTCTGATTAAAAAATATTTTATTAACAAAAGTATTTCCTTCAATATAGGGACACCAAGTTTACCAACCATGACCTGACTAAGGTAATGCCATCCTGTCCTGACTCCATTTTGTTTCTGCTTAGACACTTCTCAGTCACATCTGCCTTAGCAACAGTTTGGTATTTCCTTCACCCTGACCTTGGTCCAGACATATTGACTAAAGTAAACAATATTGATACAAACTAAACATGAATTAAAATAGTTTAAGAAGGCAAAAGTTAATGTTAAGTGTCATATTGTGCCTGAAATACCTACAATGTACTGTCAAAACAAATGTTAAAAAGTTCCTATGACAATAACAAAACTAAAGACTGAATGTTGGCTTATCCTGAGAAGGCCACTCAGGCCTTATCACCGATTGATTTATTGACTTTGATATTTTTAATTTATTGCTTTTATTTTGGTCAAAATAGAATTACATCATTTTTTACATATTTTGTTAAATCCCTGAAACCCCTTCTGTGTCCTTTATCTCTAGTCTCTGCCATGTTCTTCAATAATAACTGCAAATCCATGGGCTCTTTTTCTATGATTACACAGATGCACACATACATACACCCCCCCACACACACAATTATGTAAATACAACCTTCTGAGTTGGTTTAGAGCTGGTTCTGTGCACATGATTTCAGTGCTGACCACTTGCTATTTTATCATTAATCAGGGCTCTTCCCTGGGGATGACCATTTCTGGCTCTCAGCAGTACTCAGTTGTCTGTAGATCCTTGTATAGGTACAGAACATCATGTCATTTCTGTAGTAAAAATTTTCCTTAAAACACACAAAAATATTATAGGAATATGTTATTGTTTTAGTCAGGTGTGTAGATACGTGACTGAATCATAGCAGGTGACTATGATTTGCCTCATGCTCTAACAGGAGTGTGGTTATGCTAGCTGCAGATAGTTTCTGTGAGTATCTCAAGTTTGGAACTCTGGGAACTTTTCAGAGGATCTTTAAATGCTAGAGGCCCAAGTAGCAGAGTTGCTGTTGTTGGGTGGTTGGTGGTTGAATGCTGTTTGTGAAGTAGTTGTATACAAAGAATCAAGAAGAAGTTAGGTATCCTGATGGAGTAGATCAAATTTACCCAAGGAAACTTGACACCCCTAATAAGCAAGAAGTAGTCTAATGATAACATTGCCCACTTTCACCTTTATTAGTTTTTCTCTATAAGAAATGAAGAACATGGTATGGTGAAGAGAAAAGGAGAGAAAAAGATACCCAAAGTGTCCAGCTACAACTTTTCTTGGCTAGTGGTATCATCATTGTTCAGTACCTGTTGTGCAGACATAATTTTGTGGTGTCAAGGCTGTTGCTCCCCCATCATTTCTAGGAGAACTTCTTGCAGCACACTTCCTGGTATTCTTGTTCTTATACTTTCTTGGTGCTTTTTTTTAAAATGTTTTTTGAGTCTTTGTTGTAGGAATCTTGTTGTAGATGTATTTGTCTGAGGTGGGGAGGGGGTGAACCTCCCATAATCAGTTGTTCTCTCTTTTTTTTTAACCAGTTGTGATTTTCTGTGATGGTCTTCATCTGCTGACAAGAAAAGCTTTCATGAAAGACGTGAGAGGTAGTCTTCCAACTCTAGTTCCAAAGTATATGAGATCCCTCAATTGAGACTTGTTCTTGATCTCTGAGAGGCAACCTACCACAAATGAAATAGTCAGCATTCTTCCAAGAGCCTCTTGGATCCCTTGATCAACATATTGAAAAAAGGTTTCCCATGCCTGGCACTTGGTTTCCTGTTTGATGATCCTTCTTTTGAGGGGGGTATTGCCAGCCCAAGTGGAATAACATCATTAAAAATATATGAAATATAATTCCAGGTCAACATGAAACAATAAATATCCTTAAGGGTATTTAAAACATCCTCAGTGGCATTTATCTTCTCTCTGTCTTCTTCTGTATTGACCTCTCTGCCATCTTCCAAATAAGCCCAACATTACCCCCATTTTCCTCAATGACTAATCTATTCTTGTGGTTCTTTAAATACTAAGCTCCATTCTTTTTTAATGTTTTATTTTATTGATTTATTTGTGTGTGTGTGTGTGGTGGGTGGAAGCACAAAGGTCTGTGTGAGTATACACAATCTTGTATACATACATGGGTAGACACATCTGTGTGCATGTAAAGCCCAAAAGTTGGTGTCCATGTACTCAAAGGTGGAGTTTCAGGTTTTTACAGAAACGTAGCTTATTAAACGTGTCTTTGGACATGAACTTCAGTATTTATCATTAGCAACAAGTACTTTGAACCTCTGAGCTATCTGTCCACCAACCTTAAGCATTATCTTCACTGGGAAGCATTGTCTATCAATTAAATCACAGGAAAGATAAAGCAGTATTTAGAATTTTACCAACTGTCTACCTCAGCACTTAAACCCAGTGAACTCCAAAGCCACATCTCAGAGGCTGTGTCTATGCAGCTTGCAGAGCGTCCACCCAGTCTCTGGAGTTCTAGAGCAGGAGCACAGCCTTGTCACCCTGTGCTGCCCAGGCTGCTGTGGCTCCCATGGTCTCCTGCTTAGCCACAGAGAGAAGTCCAGGGCATGGGCTCTCAGCACTAAGCAGTGAAATGGGCAGAGGAATGTGACTCTGATACCAGAAACTTGTCCCTGAAGTACATGTTGATCTGCTATTTTTTTCTCACAGAAAACTGGAGCTCCTTCAGAGACCTTGTTTGTATTTTCTCTTCTGAGTACTTTTGGGTAATTTCCTCCATTGGGATAATGAGAGCAGATCAAGGATGAAGAGCTATATTCTAAATGGTGATATAGTAGGACACAAGTATTCAATCACAAACCCATGTGGTAACATGACTCTAATGCTTGCAGGTTATATGTATCTTAGACATATAATATCCTCAAGTAACAGGGAGCCCTGCCAAGCTTATCAAGAGACTGGTTTCTAAATTAAAATACAGACTTTAACAAGTGAGATGGAATATGACAGTAAAATGTTACAAAAACTTCTAGGACATGTAACAAACAGAGTTCTCTGTGTGGAGAGAACAGAACACATCTTGTGAGTACAACTTGATGGTAAACTTTTAAAAGCGAGTCAGTTTTTTAGCAGTGGGTTTTTAAATTATTGTAACTCCCCACCCAACTGTGTATGAATGTGTGTGTGTGAACCAGTGGTCATCACTGGTTATCTCTCGCTATTTTTTGTCACATTTATTTATTTATTTATTTTTGTAGGAACTCTTACTTAAACTGAAGCTCATCAAAGACTGACTAGTAGGACCCCAAGATCCTCCTGTTTATGCTTCCCAGAGCTCAGACTGCAGGGGTCTCCACAGCATCTGGAATCTTTCATGGCTCCTGGATATCCACATGTAGGGACTCATGATGTACAGCAGTCAACTGACACACTGAACATCTTCTTAGCCCCTGAAGACTATTATTTTATTCCTGTTACAGTTTGCCAGGGCATAAGCAAATGGGGATCTTCAGGAATGCTGATGGGATGCATTTACTGTGTGTTGTAAAACTAGGTTTGTAATTGCAGAATTTGGATAGACCCTATCACTGAACAAAGGTGAAAGTCTATTTCAGAGACCAGTGTTTCACAGGGAAATTCATGGATCTAAGAGAACTTTATATATTTTTATTAAGCTTAAATAGACAATTAGACAACAGATGGAGAGAAGTAAAAATAATATAGTGGTCTGCAAGTGAATTACATATCAAACATGGATGATGATGAATTTGACTTTGGTTCCCAAAATTATCTCCCTGAATAACACCCATGTGTGCAAAGCTACTTCCACCTCAGCAGGGATGGATTTTCTCAAGCTCCCTTTCAGGCAAGGAAGCAAGTAGAGACCTGTGGTGAGCTACCCTTTTCTCTCTGTACATGAAGGTTGTAGCCTGTGGTCACACAAAACCACATTTCCTGCTTGAGGCAATGTCAGAAACATAGGAGGTACACGTGCTCACTGCCTGGCCCTCAGACACTGAACACTGAGCTGAGGCAGAGCTGACATGCTCATCCAGAGGGACCTGTGACACATGCCTCCCTGCAGCCTGCTCTGTGTGTTGGTGGCCTTGGTCTTCTATGGTATGGACGTTTCATGTATAGCTGAGGATATTATGGCCTTTTACATGGACATGAGGGGGAAAAGAATTTGGAGAAAAGTCAGCAGAAATGTCTTCAGTTAAGTTTGCTTTTGGGTCTTACCAGGCCCACTTCCTACACTGCTTGGTGTACACTATCACAGGATAAGCTTCTTATTCTTTCCTCTGGTTGTTCTGCAGGATGCAATGTGGCCCAGAAAGTCACTCAGGTCCAGTCAACTGCAAGCAGTCAGTATGGAGAAGAAGTCACCCTGGACTGTTCATATGAGACAAGTTATTACTATTACCAACTCTTTTGGTATAAGCAGCTTGTTACTGGAGAGATGATTTACCTTATTCGCAAGATTTCTTCTTCTTTTCAGAATGAGCGGAATGGCCGCTATTCTGTCACCTTGAAGAGATCAGCCAAGTCCTTCAGCCTTGTCATTTCAGCCTTACAGCTAGAAGATTCGGGGATGTATTTCTGTGCACTCTGTGAATTGACCCACAGTGTTGGAAGTGACAGCACAAGCTGAACAAAAACTGGAGCTCCTTAAGCACAGCCATAGCAGGAGCCCAGCTGAGAATCACACCTGCACATGCTGAGCAACAAGTCTCACTGTGGATGCTTCCTCTGTGGTCTGCATCAGTAGTGTGTTTCTAAGTAAAACCCGATCCTAGGAATTCAGAAACAGTTATGATGAGTGGTTTTCTTTTAATACTTTGTCTTGAAAGTATTTAGTTAAAAATAGATCACAGAGAAGATGTGTAGTATTTTCTACAGTTGGGAATATGGCACCACAATAATTTAAAATGTTAGTTTCTCTCCATATTTGCAACAGCACACATCTGAGGGGAGCTATCTGGAACAGCAAAGAATGTAATTTTCTTGTGACGTTACACTCAGAGAAGCAGAGTCATCATGAGTAAAGTGGTCAGAGACAGATCATAAGGACTTCATCCAAGAAATACTGGAGGTTCCTGGGTTATCCCCACAAATCATTGTCTTTGTATCTGGCTTTGAGCCTGAGGTACTGAGGTCAGCTAGAGCAGCAGTTGGGAAGGACAGTTGCATGAGGGCAGCACATGTGTGTACTGGGACTTGTGGAAATACAGTGAGACCCAGAAGATAATTGATGTCTAGAAGGATGACCACCACATCTCCTCAATCTCTCTAGTTTTTGGGAAATTCAAAAGAAGCCATCTCATTTTCCAATATGATACTAACAGACTTGACCCAAGACAAAGAGAATCTATAAAAGTGAGGAGTAGAGAGTTAATGGTAAATGGAGCTGGCACCTCATTGACATCATATGTGCTTGGAGCCTGAATCTGCAGAGCTATAATATATATTATATTGTGTGTATTATATTGTGTGTAATATATATAATATAATATATTAATATAATATAAATTAATATACTAAGTATAATATCTTAATATATTAATAACCCATTAATTAATATAATCAAAAATAATTTTAAATAATAATTAATTATATTAATTTAATATATTAATATATTATATTAATATTTTAATATATTAATATGTTATAATTAATATATTAATGTATCATATTATATTATATATTATGTATAATATTATATGTTGTATAATTAATATATATTAATAT
Organism: Meriones psammophilus; assembly: GCA_036365155.1. NCBI lineage: Eukaryota > Metazoa > Chordata > Mammalia > Rodentia > Muridae > Meriones > Meriones psammophilus. Next base: position 69,567 of record JAEOAE010001072.1, read on the forward strand.
ATTAACACATTATATTAATACATTATAATTTATATTATATTATATTATATAAAATCACCTATAGTTTTAGTCTTCTACTGTTGCTTTTTCTATGTTCACCCCAAAACAGAATGAAATGGGGAAAGAAATTCTGAGAAATGTGTTTCTTAATGTGTATTTTAATTTTTTTTATATCACGTCGGTAAACTGTTTTGCCAGCATGTACAAGTGTGTACTGTGTGCATGTCTGGTTTTCATGGAGGCTAGAAGGGACATTAGATTCCCTGACACTGGAGTTATTGACGGGAATGAGTTAGTTACATGTGAATGCCAGGAACTGAATCTGAGTCCTCTGCAAAAGCAGCAAGTGATTCCAACTACTGTGTCCATTTTCCAGCCTCAGTTTTTAAGGAAGTTTTCATAAATTGTGTATAATTAAAAAGTAAATTTCATTGATTCACCAATTAAAAGACACAGGAAAACTGTCTGGGTTAGAAAATAATACCATTTGTGTCTCCAGGAAACATCTCTCATAAGCAAGAACATCTAAAACTGGCATTTAGAGGGTGGATTTCAAGATGCCAAGTAAATGAAATTTGTAAACATGGCACAGTTAGTCTCGTATCTTGCCAGAGTCAGCCAGCAGAGTCGAATGGTTCTTGAGTCGGGAGTGAGGATTAATATTAATAAAATAAAGAAACAGCACACAGGAAACTTTTCTAAAGGTCCAGACTTGACAGCCACAGCAAAAGGCAGGCTACTGCAGCAAGCATTGCAAGCATCAATTCTCAAGTCTCTGCCTCTTCCTCTGCCTCCAGCCCTCTGTTTCCTAACATTTAGATTTCCCACATTATACTTGCTTTTTGTGAAATCTTAGGTCTGGTTTATGCTCCATGTCCTCCAAGCTCTCTCCTCCAGCTCTGCTCTCACCGGTGCTCTGCTCTCCTCATGCTCCTCCCACTCTTTCCTGGTCTCTGGCTCCTCCCATTGCACAACATAGTATCTAGTTGCTTTATTTGTGTCCTGTTTGCACCAGAGTTGAGACAGGATGCTTGGAGCATCATCTTCAGCCTTCTTCTGCAGTAACTGTAGGCCTGTCTTTTTATTGTAGAGTTTCTAAGCCAGAGTAGAAACATCTCAGAACAATGGTTTAAATTCCAAGAGGACCCTGAAGAGGTGTGATCCTCACAAGCTATCCTACCTGCTGTCACAAACAAAAGGAGATGGACTTGCAAATTCTACCCTGCCTTTAGAGAAGGTTGGGTAAAAGCAGTCTCTCTGATGAGATTTAAATATCAAAGCAGCTGCCAGAGGTGCAGCTCCCAACAGGATCTGAAAGAGTAGATTTCTGACCAAAGCCAGACAGGATGATGAAGAGAACAACTACATAGCAATAGAGAGTAGACCTTGGAAATGTTAGTGCATGGCATCATGGCGCTCCCAGTTCAACAAAATAAACACTAAATGACATGAAATGTCACATGGACCCCTAATCAGTAAGGATCTGAGACTGCATTGCCTCACTGTGATTTTAACAAACCCTCCTACATAAAAAAGCAAAAACCAACCAACCAAACAAACAAACAAACACCAGCAAAAGGATCTTCAGAGCTAAGGGCTTCTGGAAGTTTAACTCTCTGATTTTGAAAGGAGAATTCCAGGCAGGCAAGGCAAGACTTGGGAAGTATTTAGAGAACTCACTAAGTGCAAACAAACAAAATCTGTCAACAAATGTAAAATTCAAATTCTCTACTCTGAGAAAAAAAAAGCCTGGTACCTCATTAGAAGCAAGAAAATTCAGCAAGGGAAACAAATTTTAAGAAAAAATAAATACACATCACTAATATCCTATGAACTTGTTTGCAATTGTCTTTGATAAAGGTTACTTAGTTTGATTCAATGGCATCTGCCTGTGAGAGACCAAAAAGATTAAAATTTAGCAGCTATTATTAAGGGCTGAACTATGTGGGTGGAGAAGTCTGTTGATGCCCTGAGGGGAAAGACTGCCTTACTGCATTCTTTCCCCACCTACTAGAGATAACAGTTGCTAGGAAACTGGCCCATCCCCCTAGGGAGGGACACCAGGTCATTGTGGTCTGGGGACCTTCCCATAGCCAATCAATTCAAAATGTAGCATTTTGACCAATAGATGCTTGCCAGGCAGGAATTGCCCCTGCCTTGGGCATGCTGGGAGGGACCAGAATCTATAAATCACCCAACTAACCTGGGGCGGCGCGCTCAGCTCCCACCGCTTCTGCGGTGGGGCTGTGTAGCCCAAGCTGCAGCTTGTAATTTTCAATAAAAAGACCCTCATGTGTTTTGCAACGGAGTCGATTCCTGGAGATCTTTTGGGGGCTCTCGAACTGGGTATAACAGTCTGTAGATGTCATTATTTCCTTGTTTTTAATTGTTGAGTAGTATTCCATTGTGTAAATGTACCATTATTTCTGTATCCATTCCTCAACTGAGGGACATCTGGGTTGTTTCCAGCTTCTGGCTATTACAAATAAAGCTGCTATGAACATGGTTGAGCAAATGTCCTTGTTGTATATTTGAGCATCTTTTGGATATATGCCTAAGAGTGGCATAGCTGGATCTTGAGGTAGCACTATTCCTAGTTGTCTGAGAAAGCGCCAGATTGATTTCCAAAGTGGCTGTACAAGTTTACACTCCCACCAGCAGTGGAGGAGGGTTCCCCTTTCTCCATATTCTCTCCAGCATGTGTTGTCACTTGAGTTTTTTATCTTAGCTATTCTTATGGGTGTAAGGTAAAATCTCAGTGTTGTCTTAATTTGCATTTCCCTGATAGCTAAGGATGTTGAGTATTTCTTTAAGTGCCTCTCTTCGATATGCCTCTTTGATATTTTTCTATTGGTGGTGCAGCCCTATCAGGCCATAGAGGAAAACAATGTAGCCAATCCTGATGAGAACTGATAGACTAAAATCAGATGGAAGAGGAGGAGGACCTCCCCTATCAGTGGACAGTGGGAGGGGCATGGGAGGAGAAGAGGGAGTGACAGTGGGATTGGAAGGAAACAAGGGAGGGGGCTACAGCAGGATACAAAGTCAAAAAACTGTAATTAAAAAAACATTAAAAACAATAAAAGCATATTTCTTAAAAATAAAAAAATGAAATAAAATCTTGTCTTGCTTCCCTGTCTGACCTCAAAATATTACTCTGATCAAGTGGTCCCCTCTCCTCACAGTGCCTGTGTTTCCACTGTGCATTTCTGAAGTGGATTTACATACAGTGTATACAAGGTTTATAGATCCAGTAAGAAAATATATAATCAATAAAAAGGCAAAGCTTAGCTACTTATGAATTATACTTAATAAATAAGCATATAAAAACACCTAACATTGTTTTTTATCAGAAGAATAAAATTCTAAAACAGCATAAGTGTGCTGTTTGTATATTAGTGTTCTCATGAGGAAATTACATCAAGAAGATGGGGAAAATAATTCCTATTTTTAAAGAATGGATACATATATCTTCTAGAAGATCCATCTTCGAACCCATATAAAAAGAAGAAAAAGTACACATGAACCCTATATAGAAGAAAACAAAGGTTTTACTGAGAAAAAGAGAGTTGACTTATTTTGGTTACTGTTAACAGCTTTGGAAGATGTATATTTCACAGTCTAACTCAGACATGATAACCTTGTATGACAGCTCTTACTTTTCTCATTTTTGCTGTTCAGGATTGAGATACAGATTTTTTTCTAACTCAATAGCATCTCTCAGTTTAATGTCAGCCAGAATGTAGCACAAGAGCAGTGCCTAATGTGTAGGGGTTTTTCTTCTGCTTTGTTTTTTTGTTTCTTTGTTTTTGAAGAGGAGTAGTAGCTTAGAGCAGTGTAGCTGGATGCCTCAGTAATGATGAGATTACTGGATGCAACTGACCTAAGAGAATGGTAAAAAGATGCGAAGCCTAAATACACATTGTCCAAAGAGCAACAGATAAAAAAAAAAAAAATCATTAACTCAGCTGTTAACAGTGCTGACTGTCTAAGCAAGTTTCTCTGCAGTCCCGTGCTGTGATGTATAAGGATCCAGAGGGAAAGATTTTCCCAGAAGCACACAGGGCACATTCCCCCTTCAGAGCCTGTGTCCCTGTCCTTTGTCCTGTCTGCCCATTGTTCTGTCCCATCACATCCCAGCAAGGTGATGCCTTGCACTTCCTGGGAGTCTTTACTCAAAGGCAACCACAGGGGAAGACGTGGTCTAAATCTTTCCATTTTCCTTCCTTGAAGATCAGGCTCTAGCACACACATTTCCAAATGTGGAAAAGGAAAGTAGTTCTTTAAAATTATTTTATCTTACATGTTTTTATTGGTTTAAAAAACAGAATCCAAATGAACTTCTGAAAGAGTTAGAGGAGGGATGCGGTGGATGGGAAAGCATAAGCAGACCCGGAGGTGGAGGCTTCTAGGTCCTAGAAGACACTTGTAGAGAAGTGCCTGGAAGGTAAGGATGTGGGTGTCTAAACAGATGAACACAGGAAAAAGGAGGACCAAGAGGGCTACAGAAGACTCAGCTCAGAACCAGTTTACTGAACTCTCATCCTTCGGGCATCTCCCATCCCCAAGGGATAAAGCTTTACTCTCTCCTCCTCTGAGGCCTTCTGTCTGTCCCTGACATCCAGTCCTATGTTTGTCCAGGGAATGTGCTCTGCAAACCCTAGATGACCATCAGCATTACTGCTGCACCCCCTTCCCTGTGTCCTTCCTCCTGGCTCCCTGACTCCCCCTTTGAGCCCCATCTGGTTTTGTGTCACCTGTATTTTATTACTCTTTGTGCTTTCTGCTTCTTTTCCTTTTTATTTTCATTTTCCTGCCCTTCCTTAAGATCTTTTTCCCCCTCACTAATTGTATTTTTATATTTCCATGGAGAATGACATTCCTCCACTTAGCTATGTATGTATAAGCATTAAAATCTGGGACCTCATGTGAGAGGAAACATGAAATATTTGCATTTTTGAGACTGAAAATATAAAAAGGAAAATAAAATAAAATGAAAACCAAAGTTTTTGACTGAATCTCTAGCTAATCTCTACTTAGTCTCTTGTTCAAGAACTTTGCTATTGAGCTGAGCTCTTTGCTGCCCTCTAGTGCTCATGAGTTAAATGTCTAGAAGACCTGGTGGTAGCAGCAGCCATCCTTGATGATCTGAAATCAGAACTTTGTGATAATCATAGCAGGGAGCATTCAGGAAGATCACTGTGGTGTTTGATCTACAGCTGTCAGATGTGACAGTGGTTAGTGCAGGAGTGCCAAATAAGATACAGAGGTGTTCTGGGCTGGAGAACAGAAGATTGCCTAAGATAAGTGGCTCAGCATTGTTGCCAAGACGGAACGTTTTTTTTTTTTTTTTTTTTTTTTTTTTGTTTTGTTTTTTTTTTTTTTTTTTTTCCCTAAAGTGAAATTTGGGTCTATATTCTGCCCTTTTCAAACTGAAGAAACTTCCTGAGATGTGGAAACAAGTCACTGATGGGAAGAAGCTGCTGTAGGGAACATGGCACAGTGAGCTCTGGCTGTCCTCCCTCTGCCTTCCACCCTCCCATCATAACACACAGTGTTCCCATTGGCAGTAAGACATGTGACAAACCACGGATGCCTGTGAGAAGCCATGAGAGCCGTCATTAGGATGCACCGTCAGTAGACCTCAGAAGACTCCATGAGCTTTGTCGTGTGGGAGACGCTGCAACCTCAGAATGTGCAGCTGGTCTTTATGGAGTACAGGAGAAGCAGACCCACTGTGTGAGGGAAGGTGCTGGGTGAATTCCATGTGTTTTCTTGTTTAGCACTTAGCAGACATGCCACAGTTATTGAATCTTCCCTCCTGAAGACTAGGACTTGGCTTGAAGTTCCTGGTCTACCACTTATTAGCTGGGGGGAATTTGGCAGACTGCTGCATAATTTTTGTGCTTCATTTATATCATTCCTGCCATCGAGTGCTGGAAATATCTACTATAAAGTTCACTAGGAGGGATCGACAAAATGATGGAGGCCAGTGCTTAGTAAACCACACTCAAAGTGTACAATGTCATTTGCAGAAAGGGAAATTGCGTGTGTGTGTGTGTGTGTGTGTGTGTGTGTGTGTGTAAAAATGAATACCTTGCCCAGTGCCACAACAAGCCTCTCACAGCAGGTTTTCTGTGCTGCTCTTTAGAGCCTGCCATCCTGTGCTTACCTGCACCCCTTTAAATGATCTGTTCAGTAGAATTCTCACAGGGGAAGAGACTGAAGTTAATGTGTTTCTTTATGACATTTCATCCAAATGTATCATTGTTTGTTCATATCAAACTCATCAACATACCTTGTTTTAATTCCACTTCTGCCAGTCTTCTCTTTCTCTAAGGATTCCCACTCTATTTTTCTTTCTCAATACACACACAAACACACAAGTATTTGCAGCCTTGCAACCTACTGATTCCATTTAATTTTTTCCATGGCCATATGGACATGTGTTCAGGACTGAGAAGGTGGGATTAGAAAATCTGTGTGGGAGCTTGTCCCTGGAGGAACCTGATCCTTCCTCTGTCTGCAGCTTTTACAACCTCAATGTCTTCATTGAGGCATGTGGACTCTCCCTTACCCATGTTGACATGCCAACTGATGTTATCATTATATTTATTTTGCTCAGGCAACCATATTTTTGAGATGTGTGATTGCATTTTCTTGTCATTTCTGGGGGAATGTCTCCAGCAGCAGGGATTCTAGTCCTCTGGCTCTTCCAATCTCTCTGCCACCTCCTCTGTGACTTCCGTGAATCTTAGGTGAAGGGCTTGCATTGCAGATATTTCACTTGGATTTTGCACACTAAGGATACTTATTCTTCTGGATTTCTGGCCTGTGGGGAGGGAAGGCTCATAGATTTGTCTTTGGGCATTGTCTTGGCTGTTAACTCCTACAGTTAGGTCCAGCTCACTAAGGGCCAGGCCATCCCTAGGCAGGTGTTCCTAAACTGTATAAGCAAGAGATGAGCATAAGCTGAACTGCAAGCCAGATAGTAAGCACTATTCTCCTGTTTTCCTGCACCTCTTTGGCTGTAAAGTGTTTTGCTGGGCCAGAGGTAATGTTGTATAGACCAGAAAGCAAGGCTGATTTCAAGTTTCTGCACTGACCTCCCTCAGTGACTATGCTCAGTGGACTGTGCTCTGAAAGTATAAGCTAAAATAAAGTTTTTCCTCTTTTCCTTTCACCTACTCCTCTTTTGTGTATCTGCTTATCTCTCTACTTGAATTTTCAGATATTTCTAGTATGAGATCTCTCCAATTTATGAAGGCACTTATTGCTATGAACTTTCCTCTTAGCACTCCTTTCATTGTGCTCCACAACTTTGGGTATGTAGGGCCTTCATTTTTTTTTTTTTTGAATACTAGAAAGTCTTTAAGGGTTTCTCCTCATCCCTTCTGATTAATTTTAGTTTAAAGGCTAAATTTTTGTGGTATATTAGTATAGGATCACCTGTATTTGTGTGCTTGTGCTCCCCTTGATAATTCTCATAGGAAAACATTTCTATAGGACTGGTGGGGTTGTGTGGGAGTGGGGCTGTCTTGGCCTTTCCTATTTTGTGTTTGTTATATGATCTCGGCACGCTGACTTCTTTCACTATGACTGATATTGCAGCCTTCCTCTGCTGAGTAGCATTTTGTGCCCGTTTTTGATGTTTCTCAAGCTTGGTTGCATTCAGATCAGATTCTAAGAGTTGGTAGGTAAGTCATTCAGATACAGATACTCGTTATTGATGGTAGGCATGAAAGTGACTCTGTTTCTGTGTTAATCAAGAAAGTGTGTGAATGTGACTCAGGACTGGGTCTCTGTGCTGGTGCAAAAGCTGTCCAAGATGAGCTGTGCCTGTGAGTGTGGGGATGGTACAGGGAGGTTCTGGGAAATTTACCAGTCTAGGATGGTTTGCAAGTGACAGGACCTATAATATGCTTTCTGGTTGTGGGGAGATGTGAGTCGATGGAGATCTGGTCTTTCCAATTGGATGCGCTGCTTTACAGGTGAAGGAACAACAGCTAGGCTTGCGAGTGTGGGGATGGAGTGGGCAATTGGGGACCTGGAGCACTCTTCTGGTTACACTGGTTCACATGCCAGGAGCCCAGCTAGGTCTGAGAATGTGATACTCACAGGGTGAATAAGAAGATAAAACAAACTCTCACCTGGTTAGGCTGGTTCACAGTCAACATGAGCACAGCTATGTTTGGAAGAATAGGGATGGCACAGGTGGGCTGGAGTCTCTTTTGAAGTCTATCTATCTATCTATCTATCTATCTATCTATCTATCTATCTATCTATCTATCTATCTATATCTATCTATCTATCTATCTATCTATCTATCTATCTATCTATCTATCTATCTATCTATCTATCTATCTATCTATTTAATGTAACTTAGAATACTAGGAAAGAAGCTAGAATCCAGCAGTTAGAAATCTGGCCACAGGGTGGCAGTGCACCTCAGCTGATGCACTGAAAGGAGATCTCAGATAATTCTCAATGAACAGGCTTGCTTCTCATTGGCTGGGCAATTAACTCAGCAGGTGTGACTGTCATAAGGGCCAATCTAGACTTGCAAGTGGCTCAACTGGCTGGAGACTGAGCATCTGCAACTGATCTGAATAGGAAGCACCATGAAGACAGCTGTTCATGCTTTATTCATTTTCCTCTGGCTGCAGATGGACTGTGAGTTGAGGATGGGGTGTGTGTGTGTGTGTGGGGGAATAGAGTGTGTTAGTGGATGGTCCTTAGATGCCCAGAAAATGGCTTCATTCAGCCTTTTTCTGCTTACTATAACAGTAATTAAGGAAGAGAAATGACTTGAAAACCTTTCTCTCCATCTTTCTGCATAGGGGAGAGCCAAGGTGAGCAGGTGAAACAGCACCCTTCTTCCCTGAATGTCCAGGAGGGAGACAGTGCTGTCATCAACTGCACTTACACTGACAGTGCCTCAGCCTACTTCCCTTGGTATAAGCAAGAGCCTGGGAAGGGTCCTCAGTTCATCATTGACATCCGTTCAAATATGGAAAGAAAGCAGAACCAAAGACTCAGCCTTTTGTTAGATAAGAAAGAGAAACACCTGTCTCTGCAAGTCACAGCCACTCAGCCTGGAGACTCAGCCATCTACTTCTGCACAGCAGATACACACTGCTCCCCAGGCACCTGCAGCCTGTCCTCAAACCTGTCACCAGGGCTGGAGTGGCACCTTTTGCTATGTCAGACATTCCAGGACAGTATTTGTCACATTTTTGGGGGAGTGGAAACTAACATATTGATATTAAAAGTATATAAGATAAGACCCAACATGACCCAGAATGTTTAGAACACATTGTTGACTGTGGCTTAATAATTACCTACAATTCATATTTATTGTATATGTTAAACATGTATTGTGCACTACGATATGTTGGTTTAAGTAAACAGTGGAAAATGAATAGGGGAAGAATAGATACACAGAGCAATGTCTGAAGCAGAGGGTAAGCCTTCATCTCCTTTTGGTATAAGCTGATTCTAGCATGTTCATGTGCTCAGCAATGCAAAACCTCTGCATAACAGATTCTTACAGGAATTGCTGATAATCTGCTTAAAAGCACATGCTCTAATAAATTTACATTTGCCATCCAGATTCTTATAATGTGTGAAACCTTGTAGTCTCAGAACCACAATCCCCGATACCCATGGGCTTTTGACTCTTTAGATAATTGCTTTTGCCATATTTGTGATTAAACATGACTTGCTAAGAAATATAGATATTAAATATGAGTAACTTTATGATATATAAACTTTATATTTATTTTTTGACAAATTTATATATGCATGCTTATGTGTAAATAAAAATGTGTGAAAGTGATTGATTATGTACCCAGACTATAAGATGCTGAAGTTTGTTCCAGTGTTAATAATGTTCTGTACCAATATATCCAAAGTTATATTGTACATTTTTTTCATTTTTAATTACATCTCAGTCATAGGACCCTCTCTCCTCTCCTCTCAGTCCCACCCTTCCTCCTGCATCTCCTCTCCCCTATTCCTCATAATAGGGGAGCCATCCTACCCAGACACCCCAGCTCATCTTTTCACATGAGGAATGATTTCATCTCCATTGTGGCCTTGTAGGGAAATTCCATTGGGGAAAGTGATCAGAAAGTAGGCAACATAGTCTGTGTCAGAGATATCCCCCAGTCTCCCAATGAGTGGGCCTAGGTGTTCATTGGACTTATCTTCTTGGGGTGTGTGAATTATAGTATGTGTATACTATACTATATTATTAAAATCCTCTTGTAAATGAGTATATACCATGTGTGTTTTTCTGGGTCTGTGTTACCTCACTCAGGATGACCTTTTCTAGTTCTATCCATTTGCTTGCAAATTTCATGATTTCCTTGTTTTCAATGGCTGAGTACTATTCCATTTTGTAAATGCACCACAGTTTCTTTATCCACTTTTTTTGGTTGAGGGACATCTAGGTTGTTTCCATATTCTGGCTATTATGAATAAAACTGCTATAAATATGGTTGAGCAAATGTCCTTGTTGTGTGGTGGAGCATCTTTCAGGTGTATACCCAGAAGTGGTATAGCTGGATCTTGAGGTATGGCTATTCCCAGTTTTCTGAGAAAGCACCAGATTGATTTCCAAAGTGGCTGTACAAGTTCACACTCCCACCAGCAGTGGAGGAGGGTTCTTCTTTCTCCTTATCCTCTCCAGCATGTGTTGTCACTTGAGTTTTTGATCTTAGCCATTCAGACAGGTGTAAGATGGAATCTCAGAGTTGTTTTGATTTGCATTTCCCTGATGGCCAAGAATGCTGGGCATTTAAGTGTTTCTCTGCCATTAGAGAGTCCTCTGTTGAATTCTCTGTTTAGCTCTGTACCCATTTTGAATAGGATTATTTGGTTTGTTGGTGTTTACTTTCTTGAGTTCTTTATATATTCTGGATATTAGCCCTTTTTATATTGTTGTTCTCCATTTAGTGGGGATCTGGATCTCAGCTGGGGTCCTGGAACTTGGCTTCCAGACAGAGAACAGGGTTCTGCTTCTCTCAGGGGCAGCCAGAGTGCTTTAGGGTAAGGCCCGAGTGTGCTAAGCTGCACTGTGGAAAGGGTTTTCTGCAGAATGTTACAGTTTGGCTCTTTGAGCAAGAGAGCGACACTGGCAGTGGAAGTTTGGGTGTTCCAAAGCCTATGGAGATACTGTTAGTATTTTGGAACACAACCTGCTCCTGGGTTACCCAGCAACCTATGATGTCATCATGTGTTGCCAGGCAGGTGGCCACACCTGGAAGGGGTGGTTACCTTGCCCCTTAAAGGGCTAACCCCGACACGTGGTCCCTCTCTTACATTCTCTCTCTCTCTCCTACACTCTTACACTCTCTTTCTCTCTCTGTCTCTCTCCTTCTTTTTCTTGGGGCACCCCCCTTTCCCTTTTCTCTCTCTCTCATGTCCTGCTTTCCCCTTCCTCCATACCCTCCTAATAAACTTCTTGCAGAGAATATAGGTTGTCACCAGCTTTTTAATAAATAATAACAGATACCAAAGTGTTAACAGCTCTTGGTGAAGCTGCTGTACTGAGTATGGCAGAAGTGTGGGCCAAGGCCCAGGCCATGTCAGCTTGCAGCCAAGACACAGGCCAAGTGAGGCCCTGGCACAGTGGGGTCCAGGCCAGGCCAGGCCCAGGCCCAGTGAGCAGGAGGGCAGGCCCAGTGTGATTCGACCCCGTGGAGGATAAACGACAAATCTCAGACAGTCTTGAAGTGAGAAGGCACAAAACTTTTATCAAGTGAAATCAAGGGCAATATAAACCCAGGGCAGAGGGAGGGATTTCAAGGGTGAATGTGTTTGATTCACTGGGGTCAGGAGGTCAGAGATACTTAATGATCCTATCACAAGACAATTCAGGCCTTAATTATCCTATGGGGGTGTGTGTCACAGGATCTCCAAGTACAATTGAAGGTCACTGCTGGACTAAGATCCTTAGCAGGGTGGGGCATTTTTAGGAATTCCTAGAACAGTTTTCTTATCAGGGAAGAGGCTGGCCTCTAATATGTCCTGAGGGCTATGTGACCTCCTTACAAGATCTGGAACTACCCAGATGAGGGTGGATAGAACCCCACTGAGAAATAGGAGTCTATCACACAATAGGAGACCTCGCACAAATAAATTGGCTCTCTGGAGATGACAGACTTCAACCTTATCCAGCAGAGCCCCACATCAGAATCAGGATTGGTGAAAATCTTTTTCCAATCTGTATGCTGCCTTTTCATTCTATAATAATGTCCATTGCTTTACAGAAGCTTTTCAGTTTCAAGAGGTCCCATTCATTAATTGTAGAGCTTAGAGCCTGAGCTGTTGGCGTACTGTTCAGGAAGTTGTTTCCTATGCCAATAAGTTCAAGGCTCTTCCCCATTTTCTCCTCTAGCAGATTTAGTGTATCTGGTTTGAGGTTGAGGTCTTTGATCCACTTGGACTTTAGTTTTGTGCAGGGTGATAAATATGAATGAATTTGCATTTTTCTACATGTAGACATCCAGTTAGATCAGCACCATTTGTTGTAAATGCTGTCTTTTTTTCCATTATATGGTTTTGGCTCCTTTGTCAAAAATCAGGTGTGCATAGGAGTGTGGGTTCATTTCTGGGTCTTTGATTTGATTCAGTTGATCAACCAGCCTATTTTTATGCAAGTACCATGCAGTTTTATTACTCTTGCTCTGTAGCATAGCTTGAGGGCAGGTATGGAGATACTTCCAGAAGTTCTATTATTGTTTTCACTATTCTGTTTTTTTTTTTTTTTTTTTTCCATATGAAGTTTAGAATAGCTCTTTCAAGGACTCTGAAAAGTTGTGTTGGTATTTTGATGGGGATTGCACTGAATCTGTAGATTGCCCTTGGTAAGATGGCTATTTTACTATGCTAATCCTACTTATCCATGAAAATGGGCGATCTTTCCATCTTCTGATGTCTTCTTCAGTTTCTTTCTTCAGAGACTTGAAGTTCTTATCATACAAGTCTTTGACTTCCTTGGTTAGAGTTACCCCTAGATACTTTACATTATTTGTGGCTATTGTGGGGGGTGTGGTTTCCCTAATCTCTTTCTCGGCCCGTTTGTCTTTGGTATACAGGAGGGCTTCTGATTTTTTTAGTTAATTTTGTATCCAGCCACTTTGCTGAAGGTGTTTATCAGCTGAAGGAGTTCTCTGGTTGAATTTTTGGTGTTGCTCATGTATACTATCATGTCATCTGTGAATAGTGAAACTTTGACCTCTTTCTTTCTGATTTGTATCCCCTTGATCTCCTTTACTTGTCTTATTGCTCTAGCTAGGACTTCAAGTATTATATTGAATATATGGAGAGAGTGGGCAACCTTGTCTTGTCACTGATTTTAGTAGGATTGCTTTGAGTTTCTCTCCATTCAGTTTGATGTTGGCTATTTTCTTGCTGTATGTAGCCTTTCTTATGTTTAGGTGTGGGCCTTATATCCCTGATCTCTCCAAGACTTTTATTATGAAGGGGTTTTGGATTTTTGTCAAAGGCTTTTTCTGCATCTAATGAGATGATCATGTGATTTTTCAGTTTGTTTATATAGTAGATTATGTTGATGGATTTTTGTATGTTGAACCATCCCTGCATCCCTGGGATGAAGCCTATTTGGTCATGGTGGATGATGTATTCTTGAATTTGGTTTGCAAGTATCTTTTTTTTTTTTTTTTATGAAATTTTTTTAGATAGATTTATTTATTTATCTATCTATTTATTTATTATCTACTATTATCTATTATTTATTTATTTATTTATTATGTATACAGTGTTTTGCCTGCAGGCCGGAAGGGGGGCCATCAGATCTCATTATAGATGGTTGTAAGCAACCATGTGGTTGCTGGGAATTGAACTCAGGACCTTTGGAGGAGCAGACAGTGCTCTTAACCTCTGAGCCATCTCTCCAGACCACAAGTATCTTATTGAGTATTTTTCCATCAATGTTCATAAGGGAGATTGGTCTGAAATTTTCTTTTTTTGTTGAGTCCTTGTGTGGTTTAGGTATCAGGGTGACTGTGGTAATATTTTTTTTTCTGTTTCTATTTTGTGGAATAGTTTGAAGAGAATTGGAATTAGCTCTTCATTGAAAGTTTGGTAGATTCTGTGCTAAAACCATCTGGCCCTGAGCTTTTTTTTGGTTGAGAGACTTTTGTTGGCTTTTTAAAATTTATTTATTTAGGGGTTATAAGGCTGTTTAAGCTGTTTACCTGCTTTTTATTTAACTTTGGTAGGTGAAATCTATTAAGAAAATTGACCATTTCCTTTGATTTTCCAATTTTATGCAATACAGGCTTTTGAAGTAAGACCTAATGATTCTTTGGATTTCCTCAGTGTCTGTTGTTATGTCCCCTTTTTCATTTCTGATTTTGTTAATTTGGGTACTGTAGCTCTGTTTTTCAATAAGTTTGGCTAGGGTTTTGTCTATCTTGTTGATTTTTTTCAAAGAACCACCTCTTGGTTTTGTTGATTCTTTGTATTGCTCTCTTTGTTTCTAATTTATTGATTTCAACTCTGAATTTGATTATTTCCTGCCATCTACTTCTCTTGGGTGTGTTTGCTTCTTTTTTGTTAATGCTTTTAGGTGGTCTGTTAAGTTGCTAATATGGGATCTCTTATTAACTTTAGTGCTATGAACTTTCCTCTTAGTGCTGCTTTCATGGTGTCTCATAAGTTTGGGTAAGTTGTGCCCTCATTTTCATTGAAATCTAGGAAGTATTCAATTTGCTTCTTTCTTTTTCTTCACCCAGAGATTCTTCAGCAGAGAGTTGTTCAGTTTCTGTGAGTGTGTAGGTTTTTTTTTTCTGTTGTTGTTGAGGTCTACCTTTAATTCATGGTGATCTGATAAAGAACAATGGATTAATTCAATTTTCATGAATCAGTTGAGGTTTGCTTTGTGACTGACTATAAGGTCAATTTTCAAGAAGCTTCCATGTGGTGCTGAAAATTTGGGTGAAAAGTTCTGTAGACATCTATTAGGTCCATTTAATTCATGATGTCTGTTAGCTTCATTATTTCTCTCCTTGGCTTCTGTCTCAATGATTTGTCCATTAGTGAGAGTGGGGTGTTGAAGTCTCACACTATTAATGTGTTGAGATAAATATGTGATATAATCTTTAATAATGTTTCTTTTATGAATGCAGTGCCCTTGTATTTGGGGGAATAGATATTCAGGATTGTGATTTCCTCTTGGTGGTTTCTTTCTTTGATGAAAATGTAGTGTCCTTCTTCACTTTTGATTAATTTTTGTTGAAAGTCTATTTTATTAGATATTAGGATGGCTATTTCAACTTGCTTCTTGGGTCCATTTGCTTGGAAAACCTTTTTCTAGCCCTGTGTTCTGAGGCTGTGTCTATCTTTGTTTCTGAGGTGTGTTTCTTGAATGCAGCAGAATGTTGGGTACTGTTTCCACAACCATTCTGTTTGTCTGTGTCTTTTTATTGGAGAGTTGAGTCCATTGACATTGATAGTGACCAGTGACTGTTAGTTCCTTTTATTGTGGAGTTGGTGGTGATAGTATGTTTGTGTGCTTGTTTTCTTTTGGTTTTGCTGTTGTGAAGTTACATCCTTTGTTTTCTTGGGTGTAGTTGACTTCATTTGGGTTGGAGTTTTCCTTCTAGTATCTTCTGTAAGGCTGGGTGGGTGCAGAGATGTTGTTTAAATTTAGTTTTGTCATGGAATATCTTGTTTTCTCCATCTATGGTGACTGAAAGTTTTGCTGGGCACAGTAGTCTGGGTTGGCATCTATGATCTCTTAGTGTTTGCATGACATCTGCCCAGGCTTTTCTAGCTTTCATAGTCTCTGTTGAGAAGTCTAGTGTAATTCTGATAGGTCTACATTTATATGTTACTTGGCCTTTTCCCTTGCCACTTTTAATGTTTTTTTCTTGTTGTTTTACTAAAGATCACAGCTCTTTTAGATAATTAACTGGTTCTACACACTTGCTTTCTGTTGCTACTTAGTTCTTCTGGTGTATGTGAAAGACATACCTAGGTATGTATCTGTAGTAGTGGATAGAGAAGGAGATAGACTGATGATTAATTTACAAATAGCTTCCTACAAAGTTCTCTGCTTTATATTCATGTTCTGAAGAAATCAAGTATTAGTATCATTTATGGTGTTATTTTTAGTGGTTGACAAGTCAATGGCAATAAAGTTGTATAAAAAATAAATTTATTCCTTAATATGACAAGCATGTGATAATTTCAAGAGCATCCAGGTTTTTGTAAGAGTGGATATAAGTAACTATTGGCTTGCTGAATATGATTCTCTCTTGTGATAGTCAAATACTCATCGACTTTTCTCATTTGGCCCTCTCTACCACCAGATCTTTTGCTAGAGAAGAAGGTTTACTCTTGCTCCATTTCTCCTACAGTTGCTGGTGATGTCAAGCACAAGTGTGACTTACATTTTACTGCTTTATATACTACTGGTTTTAGAGAAAGGATATAATCAAATGATGCTGTGTTATTGTTGAATTTTCCCAGTAACATCTAAAGGCATACCTAACAATATCTGGTTTGTAGCACCAGTGAAATTTTTGTAAAGGTGTATACCTCATTAGTACAGCCACTGCCTAAGTAAATTGCACATATTGGCAAATAAGCTATTCTAAAGTGAGAAAGAACACTGAAAGGAAGAAAAGCAAAGGACTCCAAAGAAGACTTTGACAAACAGTGTCTACTCTCATTGAAAATTCTTACTATGACAATCTTGGATAGGCTGTCTACCTCATGAAAGCCCATGGATTCAAGGATTCAGAGTCATTTCTCATCTTCTGAGGACTATGTCGATTTTCTAGAGATTAGTTAAAATAAGTTAAACTCTTATCTTTGAGTAACTTTCTGATTACTATCATTTAAGGATGAATGATGTCACACCAGTTGGCAAAAATGCAACCAAGGAGAAATTCCTTATGCTTTGTCTGCTGACCTGGTTGAAAACAGTATCAATGAGGAATTCCACAGGGTTCAATGGTGTCTTTCTCTTGAACTAATTTTATTATTTTATTTTGATTCTTTAGTTTTTACTAAACAAGATGGTGTTATACTATTATTGAGATTTAATTAGACACATACAAGTATCAACAACAAAACCAGTTTTGTAATTTCTTTAATAGAATGGCATATTTTGTTACCTTTATAGAACATAGCTGTCTAACATTGTTTTATCCCCTTTCCTTTTTTATTAATTTTTACTTTTTTAATATCAATCACAGGTTCTTTGTATTCAAGCCATAACTCCCTCTCTCATTCCCTCCCAATCCCACCTCCCCTCTCTCTCATCCCTCCTTCCTTCATCTCCTTCCTGTCCCTTTCCAAGTCCACTGCTAGGAGAGGTCCTCCTTCCCTTCCATCTGACCCTAGCTTATCAGGTATCTTCAGGACTGGCTGCCATGTCCTCCTCTGTGGCCTAGCAAGGCTGTTCCTCCCTTGGGGGAAGGGGGAGGTAAAGGAGCCAGTCCTTGAGTTCATGTCAGAAATAGTTCCTGTTCCCTTTACTAAGGAACCCACTTGGATACTGAGATACTGTGGGCTATATCCAAGCAGGGGTTCTAGGTTATATCTATACATGGTCCTTGGTTGGAGAAGCAGTCTCATAGAGGACCCTCATGCTCTGATATATTTTGTCCTTATGGAGCTCCTGTTCTTTCCCGGTCACACTAACTCCCCCTTCTTTCCTAAGATTTCTGCAATCTGCAGAATGTTTGGTTATGAGTGTCAGCATCTGCTTTGATACACTGCTAGGTAGAGTCTTTCAGAGGCCCTCTGTGGTAGGCTCCTGTCCTGTTTCTTGTTTTCTCCTACTTCCTGTGTCCATCCCATTTGTCTTTCTAAGTTTGGATTGATCATCTTACCCTGGGTCCTCTTTCTTGTATATCTTCTTTAGGTACACATATTTTAGTATGTTTATCCTATCTTATAGGTCTATATAAGTGAGTATATACCATGTGTGTCTTTCAGCTTCTGGGATACCTCACTCAGGATGATCTTTTCTAGATCCCACCATTTACCTACAAATTTCATGATTTCCTTGTTTTTAATTGCTGAGTAGTATTCCATTGTGTAAATGTACCACAATTTCTGTATCCATTCCTCCATTGATGGACATCTGGGTTGTTTCCAGGTTCTGGGTATTATGAATAAAGCTGCTACAAACATGTTGAGTAAATGTCCTTGTTGTGTACTTGAGCATCTTTTGGATATATGTCTAGGAGTGGTATAGCTGGATCTTGAGGAAGCACTATTCCTAATTGTTTGAGAAAGTTCCAGATTGATTTCCAAAGTGGTTGTACAAGTTGACATTCCCACCAGCAATGGAGGGGTTCCCAATTCTCCACATCCTCTCCAGCATGTGTTTTCACTTGAGTTTTTATCCTTTGACATTCTGATGGCTGGAAGGTGAAATCTCAGGGTTGTTTTGATTTGCATCTCTCTGATGGCTAAGGACATTGAGCATTTCTTTTGGTGTTTCTCTGCCATTCTATATTCCTCTACAGAGAATTTTCTTGTTTAGCTCCATACCCCTTTTTTAAATTGGATTGCTTTATTTATTGCTTTTTAATTTCTTTAGTTTTTGTGTATTCTGGATATCAACACTCTGTCAGATATAGGGTTGCTGAAGATCCTTTCCAATTCTGTAGGCTGTTTTGTTCTGATGCCAATGTCTTTTGCTTTACAGAAGCTTTTCAGTTTTCATGAGGTCCCATTTATTGATTGTTGTTCTTAGAGCCTGTGCTGTTGGTGTTCTTAAACTAATTTTAAATCACCACCTCATCAACATTCAGATTACACAAAGAAAGAACAGGAAAGACAAATTGTTGGTCTGTTGATGAAGGGACTGCATTTCATTAGTTTATCTAGCTAAGTCATTAGAAATTATTGCAATATGTGTTGTGATAAACCTGAATGTGCAGGTTAACTCTTTCTATTTATGTTGACTTTGATTCCTTCAGGTAATATACTCAGGAGTGGTGTAGCAGAGCCATATGGTAATCCTCTATTTAGTTTTTGACAAAACTTCATGCTGATTTCTATAGTGGTTGAACATGTGTGGAACTCTAGTGGAACACATTCCCACTAGAGATGGCCAAGGTTTATTTTTCTCATATGTTCCCACCAACATTGGTTGATTTTTTTTTTTTTATTTCCTTGAGGTTATTATGTTAATCCAAATAAGTCAGACTGGGAAAGACAATATTGAATGTTTTCTCTCATATGAAGAATCTAGATTAAAAAAAAAGGATGTGAAAGTAAAGGGATACAATTTGGGAAGACTGGGGAAATGATGGCTATCAGAGGGTAGGCAAGACTGGGTCATAGGGGATAGATCTGATTATGCACTATACACATGCGTGTTGTTATCTGTGCAATGGGCATACATTAAAGAAGTAAAAATACATATGATTTGATGTGCCTGTTGGTGACCAGCTCCTGGCAAGGGAAAGTGACACTTTTATTTTCATTTTTTATATTAATTAGTTTATTCATTTTGTATCCCAGCTATAGACCCTTCCTTCATTCCTTCCCAGTTCCAACAGAAAGAAGAGTGCAAAGGGAAGGAATGCTTTGCATGACCCATTGGGTTCAAGAACTAACACAGTGATTGGTCATGGCCCTTTGGGATTGAATCTTGAGTCTCAAAAGGCCTCAGCAAGTTTCTATCATTTGCATTTTATCCCAGCATAATAAAATAACTAACTTCAGCTTTAGCATACACTCCTGGTTTCCACTTTTTCAGAGGACAGCACATAATAGAAAAGTGTAATTTCTGAGGGAAAGTAAGGCACCTCACTGTTCCAGGAAACCTTTCTTCATAACTAGAATGAATGCATTTTGTATAGAGAAAACAAAATGAAACTGAATTTTTGCTATTATGGGTATTGTGAATGAGAATGCTTCTATTCCTGTAGAAAACAAAAATACATGCTATTGTTAACACATACTTATAAATTTTTTTTAATTTTATTTTTTTCTTATCAGTTACATTTTATTAACTCTGTATCCCAGCCATGTCCCGCTCCCTCATTCCCTCCCAATCCCACCCTCCCTCCCTCATCTCCACCCTGCCCCTTTCCAAGTCCACTGATGGGGGGACCTCCTCCCCATTCATCTGATCCTGTTTTATCAGGTATCTTCAGGACTGGCTGCAAAGCCCTCCTCTGTGGCCTAACAGGACTGTTTCTCCCTTGGGGGTGGGGAGGTCAAAGAGCCACTCATTGAGTTCCTGTTAGAAATAGTCCTTGTTCCCCTTACTATGGGAAACCAATTGGTTACTGAGCTATCTCAGGCTACATCTGAGCAGAGGTTCTAGGTTATATCCATACATGGTCCTTGGTTGAATGTCAGTCTCAGAAAAGACCCTGTGCCCAGATATATTTGGTCCTTGTGGAGCTCCTATCCTTTCCCCATCAGACTAACTCCCCTTCTTTCATATGATTCCCTGTACTCTGCTGAAGGTTTGGTCATGAGTCTTTGTATCTGCTTTGAAAACACTGCTAGTTAGAGACTTTCAGATGCCCTCAGTAGACTCCTGTCATACATTCAATGCATATCCCATCTGTTTTTCTAAATGAGGATTGATCATCTTACCTCATGTCCACTCTCTTGATTATCTTTTTTAGGTGTATAGATTTCATTATGTTTATCATATCTTATAGGTCTATATAAGTGAGTATATACCGTGTTTGTCTTTCTCCTTCTGGGATATTTCACTCAGAATGATCTTTTCTAGATCCCACCATTTGCCCACAAATTTCATGATTTCCTCCTTTTTGATTGCTGAGTAGTATTCCATTGTGTAAAAATACCACAATTTCTGTACCCATTCCTCCATTGATGGACATATTGGTTGTTTCCAGGTTCTGGCTATTACAAATAAAGCTGCTATAAACAGGGTTGAGCAAGTATCCCTTTTGTGTACTTGAGCAAAGTTTGGGTATATACCTAGCAGTGGTATGGCTGGGTCTTGAGGAAGCACTATTCCTAATTGTCTTAGAAAGCACCAGATAGATTTCCAGAGTGGTTGTACCAGTTTACATTCCCACCAGCAGTGGAGGAGGGTTCCCCTTTCTCCACAACCTCTCCAGCATGTGTTGTCACTTGAGTTTTTCATCTTGGCCATTCTGATGGGTGTAAGGTGAAATCTCAGGGTCGTTTTGATTTGCATTTCCCTGATGGCTAATGAGGTTGAACATTTCTTTAAGTGTTTCTCTGCCATTTGATATTTCTCTGTCGAGAATTCTCTGTTTATTTCTGTTCCCCATTTTTTAATTAGATTACTTGGTTTGCTGCTTTTCAGCTTCTTTAGTTCTTTGTATATACTGGATATTAGTCCTCTGTCAAATAAAGGGTTTAGTGAAGATTCTTTCCCAATCTGTAGGCAGTCATTTTATTTTGATGATGGTGTCCTTTCCTTTACAGGAGCTTTTCAGTTTCATGAGGTCCCATTTATTGATTGTTGCTCTTAGAGCCTGTGCTGTTGGTGTTCTGTTCAGGAAGTTGTCTCCTGTGCCAATGAGTTCTAGGCTGTTCCCTACTTTTTCTTCTAACAGATTTATAGTATGTGGTTTTATGTTGAGGTCTTTGATCCACTTGGACTTTAGTTTTGTGCAGGGTGATAAATATGGATCTATTTTCATTTTTCTACATGTTGGACCAGTTGGACCAGCACCATTTGTTGAATATGTTGTCTTTTTTCCATTGAATGGCTTTGAATGCTTTGTCAAAAATCAAGTATTCATTGGTGTGTGGGTTTATTTCTGGATCTTCTATTTGGTTCCATTGATCCTCCTTTCTGTTTCTATGCCAATACCATGCAGTTTTTATTACTATTGCTCTGTAGTACAGCTTGAGATCAGGGATGGAGATGCCTCCAGATTCTCTGTTGTTATACAGGATTGTTTTGGAGATTCTGGCTTTTTTGTTTCTCCATATGAAGCTGAGAATCTTTTTTTCAAGGTCCATAAAGAATTGAGTTGGTATTTTTATGGTAATTGCATTGAATCTGTAGATTGCTTTTGGCAGGATGGCCATTTTCATAATGTTTATCCTACCAATCCATGAGCACGGGAGATCTTTCCATCTTCTGATATCTTCTTCAATTTCTTTCTTCAGAGACTTGAAGTTTTTCTCAAACAGGTCTTTCACTTGCTTGGTTAGTGTCACCCCAAGGTACTTTCTGTTATTAGTAGCTATTGTGA
>JAEOAE010000943.1:0-19234 GCA_036365155.1 Meriones psammophilus
GTTTCGCGGGACTGCGCCTTTTGCACACGTCAAGATGAGAAAAGCCAAAAACTACAAAACAAACGACCAGATACACCGTTCATTGAGGCAATTTCTTCACGCACCTTGACCATTTCATATGGTGCGATAATACGCAAAATTTCTTTACAAAGAAACCAAATATCCCCATTGTACCAGGACAAGAAACCAGAAGCGTCACTTCAACTTGCAGAATTTGCTCCGAAAGATGTTTTTACATATAAATTCCACTAATCTTTTTTCTATGTGTATACAAAAACGTGATCGCATTGCTTCGAGAACATGTTTATTCATATAAAACCCACCATCCTTATCTGCGTGTATACAACGTGATGACGCACTGGGGGTCACCGCATCTGTCTATCAATATCCACAAGGGCAAAACGACGCGCTTCCTTCCACCTCTTCCAGCTCGTACACACACGCCTATGTTCTAGACGCACCTGCCTCGACTCTTTCGGGTAAACACACCTCGCGAGTCGTGCAGAAGTCCACAACAGATATACGATAGCAATGCTATTCTCAGAAAAAGATCGTTGTACTGCCTGGTAAAAAGCCTAACTACTGAGGAAATGAGAAATTCACAAACAATGTCACTATGGTCACTCACCCACTGCTCCTACTTCTTTTGTACCGGCTTGTTTCCTAATCGCCCTGGTGGGACGAACATTCAAATGCCCCCAACCTCGTGTCTCCAGGTGGCGTTAGCGCCAAGTGTACAGTCGCCGCAATTGAGCACACACAACCGCATCATATCCCTTTTTTTCTTTCTTATCTACATCCAAACTTGAGCAATACATACGTGTGATTAAAATCAAATCCTTTTGCTCTGCGAAAAAATTGTTGCTCTTCAAAACAACATACCCACGTTGATAGCTAGCACAGAAGTATATATGTCACTAGTAACCCTCCTAGGTACGCTAGCTTCACAGGCTTATCACGAAATCTTCGCAATGACTGCGCACACATAAAAAAAAATACCCAATGTGGACGCGTTCTCCTGTCTATACGAATTGTACAGTGTGCGCAAGCGTAGACCTGTACGCAGCGAACGCATCAGAATAAGCATTACTAATATGTCAGTGCACACATGAAACTCACGTTCAAAAACCGGTACCGCAGCCGCTTGACGTTTCATTTTCCACTACTGCGAAGTACGCAAGCCGAGAGTAGTGGCCATGCGAAGCTAGTGTGTCTCGTTGAATACTGGTCGCCCACTCTGTAGCAGTCATAGCATCCACAGTGCACCACACAAACAAATCGCCCATGAAAAGTCTCTTTACAGATACAACACATAGTAACAGAATTTTATACGATGGATAAAAGCATGTGTCCATTCAGAGGCGAGTTTCAACTGCAGTGTCACACATCCACACTACGAGAACAGGTGGGGAACGCAGGTGAACACATACATACGAAGACAGCTCCACAAAGGCAGAGTGTGCATTGGAGGCGATGCTCAATGACTCAGAATCGAGCAGCCGCGTCGCAGAACAACATCTTTGTATTTTAGAGGAGAAGACAAAACGTGACACAATGGAAAGCCACTAGCACAATTGCACCTCTTCAAAACTCGCTCGCTCCATGATACCTAGATGAAGTATTATAAAACAAGAGTTGCGTACTGTACCTATGTAACACTAAGGCCGCCTGCTGCCACAGACAGATTATTCACTTGCTTCCATTTTGCGTGAAGCTCTCAGAAATACAAACGTGCAGTGGAGGAGCAGGGCTGGATGAGTTGCATGTGAAAACAAAAACAAAACCTTTCTCTAGAACCCAGAAAACAGCTTTCTTCCATAGAAGACAGTAGACATCTTTCGTTAGTATGAGACATCCTCTCATCTGCGCTCTTCAGCCTTGCGCAAGCTTTTCACGAAAGAAGATGTTGAGGTATCATCATCTGCTTCAGGAATCAGGCCACAACGGTGTCTTGCAACACTGGGAAAGAACTACGCCGAAGGTCCCGAGGTGAGGTGTACAATACACCCGCGCGTGCTCTGTCTACACATTCAGTAGATTTGAGCATTTATGTTGAAGTGACCAGAAGGCTCCGTTTCTTTTGAGTTGTTTGACATCTCATGTAATGTACCATTGTCAATGGTTCTGCTGCGCGTAAATGTCATCTGTCAAGGCTACACAAAGGCAAAAGAGGAATCCACAGCTCTGAGCATGTATATGTCTGATTTCAACGATGAAAACACAGGACTGCAAAAATAGGGCTGCACCACATTTGGTTGTGGGGCGTTCCCAGTTCCTGGTATTTACTTTGGAGATGCTGGAGCTGCGCCTGGATGCTGAAGCGGTCGTACGTCGACATATTGCTCCCATGGGAGAAAGTCGTGTTAGACAACAACGCCGCGTTGAAAGATTTCCAAGCTCCTGTGCCACCAAAAAGAGAAAAAATCTGCTGAGCGCCCATCTCCTGTTGAATATCAGGAAGAAACGGGCAATGACGGTCCGAAGAAAAGAAGCAACACCAATCCGACACCAGCGGTGAAGGAGCTGACATAGCCACTGCCGCAACAGAGAGCACCGCTTCAGACGTAGCTGTGAACGAAGAAAAGAACTGAAGAACCATATGTAGAGAAAAAAAAAAAGAAACACATGCAGGGAAGAAGGAATATCCGCAGTTTCTACGTGGGGACATACATACAATACACAGAACCTTTCATTTCTGAGTGCGCCAGATATAACGTGACCTCAAACACGATGCGTCCTAAAGGTGTCCTTACTGTCGCACAGACTCCTATGCCCTATTAGCAGCCTCTACACTTCTAGGCCAAAATAAATGACAATTACAAATTTATCCCCCCTCTACCTGGTCATCTGCATCTGTACATGTACCTTCAGAGGAGTTTGTACGGTAGCGCGTCTTCACATCGAAGGAGATACGGTAGAGGGGTGGCGGTCGAGGACAGAAATGTCGAAGGACAAAAGAGAATTCTGATTTACTGTGTTTATCTTTCTTTCCAATACAGGCGAATCTACGTCTGAAAATGCACAAAAAGACAATAGAGATCTACAGTATTTTGTCTACACTACATTCAGGAAAGATCATGCGCGACTGCACTTAAACCGGAAGAACATAGCTTTTCCGAGTCACCAAGCCCTAAAAACAAATGGCAAGTGGTGGTGTTTCTACTTCAGGCGTTGGCCACATACGTCGGATGTTGCAGATATTGACAATTTTCAGCCTCCTTGAACAGGACGCGCACCAAGATCTGGCTGCAGAGTGCGCGGGACGCTGACTTGTGTTTCCAGCTGTGAGGCCGCGGAAATAACTGCTATCACATTGAAGCACTGATTTTAAAGTACATAAAAGCAAAGTTGAAACAAAGGAAAATGGTCACGAAGTCGTGGAGAGAAAATGCGCTAGGACAAAAGGAAACCACAATGCATGGTTTGTCCTGTTATACTCGTAATAATTTCCTCCTTTCCTTCCTGAGACCTCCCGTCAAAAAGTGCACGAAATTCCACGGCGTCGCAGCGATATTGTAGTAGCTTTGTCGATACCAGCAATGGATACAATACGGTGGCATGAGAATTTCAAAGCCTAAAACTGTGCTTAGTTCATAGTGTGCAGAAGCTCCAGTGCAAATATGGAAACGGATTTGAAAGAAACGTTGAGAGATCCACGGGCGGTCCACGGTCTCTCTCAAATGTTGTTGCCGTGGAGACCAATAGCTACTTGTAAAGATCTTATTGGGATTAGGCACTGGAAATGAAAGGACATGAGCATGAATTAGTGGAGAAGGTACATATCCAAAAGTTACATTAACATATAAATCTATTCGCAACGACACTATGAATAACCAGCTTAAGGCTTCCTGTTGCGCTGTCCATGTTTTCAGCGTTTCGGCTTCAGACAAAGCTAGCCGGACATAGAAGAATGTCGATGAAATCCAAGAGAGACCATTTACATTTGCGGACGACACAACATGATACTGCTGTAAGAACTTAAAGGTTGGTGTTTACGAAAGTGGGAGAACTGGCGAAGCTCAACTGAAAATACAGTTGCCCTCGACAAGCCTACTATCCCTTAAACCGAATTTCATCGCGAAAGCGCTAAAATGTTCTCATCATGCGTAGACGTTGTCAAAAGGAAAGTCTTATCCATTCCTTTATGGTCTGTAACTGTTGGTACATGCACGTTTTTTTGGGGGCCGGCCGCCACGGTTATTCACTGGGTGGCTCTCGTCTGCATGCGGCACCTGTGTCTCACCCGCGTGAATGGAATAAGCATTCTTTCGAAAACGAGCAGGTACGACAGCCAATATTATTTGTGAGCTGATCAGCTGTGACAGCTCTACTTGAGCGTCAAAAACTGCAGAAATTTTATTTTTGATTATCCATTTTGTGGATTCCAAGTCGTTCTTTGGCGAAGTAGAACAAATGCTCGTCCGTGCACACCCTACAAAAGCGGCAGTGAATTTGTATTCGAGTCAGCGTCCTGCATTCTATGCTTTGCCGTTGACATGTGCTCTGGCAGCACTGCCGACCGTGCTGATCCTCTATCAGACATCTGTGTGTTCACACGTATGTACATACATCTGTCGTGATTTCACCCATGTGCTCTTGTTGGAATCCTGTATCAGTTTCTTTTTTTCTTTCCTTGGTTAGAATATCTCTATATAGCGGTTGAAGGGGCTGGAAGTACAATTGCTGAGCGAGATCTGACCCTACACTGAAGATTTTGATCGGTGGTAGTAGACTCGCGCAAAATAACACGCGAGGAGGGTAACACCTCTGCTGGCTCTTTCAAGGCTCTGAAGGAAAGGATGTGGAGAGGTTGCAATATCTCCTATACGCGTTACGCCGCGGAAATGGCGGCGCTGCTCCGGCAGTAAGGATTAACAAAGAGGCTGAGAAGGACAGATTAACAGCTGCAAACACGTTGTACCATACAGCTGGAAAAGACCCATCAAAGAAAAGTGTAGCACCGTTTCTGCGGTGTATCACTCCCATACAAGTAGAAGTAGGGAGATATGACCAACTCGGCACTACTACAGCTTGAGGCAGGAGACTGCGCTGTTTATCCGCGTATTCTGAATGGTCGTCCAAAACAGACACCAATTATCGCCGAGAGCGCCAACTGCACATCCAAGCAAGTAGCGTTAGTGACTGACGCAGACCATGTCCGTGCACAACATAAGTTGTGGACCGATGCGAGACACGTAGCCGTCTGAATAGGAGTAAAACACACAGTTCTGCGTATATTATGTAGCAGCTCCTCAATACATGGAAGGGAAAGGACATACGGATGTCCACGTCTGCGTTACCGCTACTGGACTGGAAGACTATACCCATATGCATGTATGAAGTGTCTACTGTTTGTTTCCTCATATATATTATGGCTATGAGTAAGGCGTACGACAGCTAGGACGCTTTCTAAAATTCTCCTCTCAGTACTCTCTCATTAAGACAAACTGTGAGTCGACAAAGCTGCAGGCTGCTGCTCTGTGCGATTTCCGCCTGCACTTCACTCTGCTGGTACTGCTCTGCACAAAGATAGGAGGGAATATTTTGATTTGGCACATTTCCATGCCGGCGCGCAGCCTTCAGCGGGTTGCTGTTCTCTACTTTGCGTGAACCATCTAAAAGCTCCACCCCATGCACCCGCCGCCACGGTGTGTGTTTAAAGTAGAACTCCTCGACTTTCATTGTCTTCGTGCACTATTTAACCAGTGACGTGTATTTCAGCATCACAATGCGCCTGGACAGACAACAAACCGTCTTGGAACTCACAAAATATCCAATGTTTTCGTCGCCAGATAATCAAAGGTTGTCTATGCGTCTCCGTTCATACGCGTAATACTGTAAAAAGCTTTTGCGCAGCCAATGTACCCCGATGAACTGGCTGACGGCAGGCTCTGCTGGTCTTTTTTTCCGGCCTGGCTGCTCAGTCATTGAAAACCGTTTTTCACTTTTGTTTATCATATTCAGGTGTTTAAAGGAGCCGTACCGGACGCAGGCTCTGCAGAAAAAATCAGATTCACTTGAAGGAGATTGTTTACCAGCAGGGCCAAGTCATCAGTCGCGGTACGTCGGGCCGCGCAGGCTCTGTTCAACTGCGAGATATCCGTCTGTTAATTCTTCTGCGAGAATTATATGGAGCAGGACACCCGTGAAACCTCTTCCGTGGGCGTGTCAACACAGAGCAAAATATCAGAAGACACAGTGAGCATACACTTAGGACGTGTTCTGTCTGTGGACTGACCCAGAGACGTAGTGAGACTGCCTTCAGTACACATATTTGTATGAACGACAGCGCCGCGGCGCCCTGTCTGATCTTCCTCATGCATTGTCTATGACGAACACGTCTGTAAACAGATTGAAGAGCCGGTTTGCTATTGAGGGACAGAAAACAGTTTTCAGAGTCTATTACTTTCCTATAGAGAACCGCCTTCGCACGCCTTTTTGTCGTTGTCTGACTTTTCATACATTAGGTACAATGTTCTGAAGTAGTGCAGATTATATATATATATATATATATATATATATATATATCCTTAATAATGATATCCGCGTTTGCAAAATGTACGCATGAGTAAAAATGCGTTTTGTGTATAGTGCTGACTATATAGCGCAGCATACCTGCATACATAGGGGAAGACGGATGTCCGTTTGACTGCGTATATATTTGCAATTGTCTACAAATATATAAGTAACTGTAATTATCAGTTCTCGGAGGTCCGCATGAATAAATTTATTTTAGGCTACTCCCACATATACGCCATGTACGCAGGCAATGTAAGTACCCACCTACGCACATACATGTCTTGTACTGAGGAGTGCGGGCTAACGTCTACGACTAAATACAGCGCAATGCACTTAGTGTGTGCCGGTGCAGGAGAAATCTTCATTGTGCTTTCATCTTGAAGTGCCAACGTTTTCAGTCAAGATTTCCATGAAAATCAGTGGGGGCTGAATTTCCGTCTGTCACGTTGTGCAGAAACTTTCGAGGACGTGAGAAAAGCCCAAGCTGCTGCTAAAAAGGCAGGAAAGTGAGAAAATGCGTTTTTTAACCATCCTTTGACAAAACGATGCGGAAGAAGTCTCGACAATGACACCATATTTAACGTCCTACAGCCGCCTACAAGCACAAGTCGTGCACTACACGTGTGTTACATTGATGGCACTAATAACGAATGAGGCGCTGAGCTCTTGATTAAAGTGTGACCGGGAGCTACTTTTGGAGTTACGCGTTAGAAAGCTTTTTTGTCAAACTTCCGTACTCTATTATATTTACTAAATAGAAGAGCAGTTCACACTTTGCGTTGCGCGACGTACTGTGTACTTTCGCTTAGCTGTGTGTTGTCAGAAATCCTGCGGCTGATGGTGACTAGGTAAAACGTGTGGTCTTATTGACTGAAAGAAACACGGTGCACGTCATTCACTGCTTTCGGCGTCTTCATTTTCTGAATGAAGTGAGGATATTGCGCATTATTGTTCGTCAACCCGTTAATGCGCGACTGCAGGGGGCCGCCCAGTGATGGCGCCTGGAACATCAAAAACCGCTAAACAAAACGTGCACGTGCTTCTATGAAGAACTAGCATGTGGAGAGTAGACTGCGTAGTGCGCGTATGTCGATCTATAGAAGTTATATTAACGCAGCTTGCGGACGCGAGCAAGAAGTATACGTTTGAGGATGGCAGTCTTCGCTACAGAGGTACGGCTCCGTGTCCAGTAATATGATGCCCTACCATTACGTCTGTGTGAGTGCCTTACACAAGAGCTTTTATGTTGCGATAGAACTTAATATATGGGCAAATGCACAATGCATATAGTAGTCACTCGTCGACTTAAATTGCACTACTCTTCAGCAGCAGCTGATTTGCGTGTTTCGGGCTTGCCCGTACGCGAACGTGTACCGTAACACTTAGCTGCCCCCTGAACCGGTCTGCCACAATCCTTTAGATGTTTACACGCTACTTTGTTGAATTTTTCTGTCATGGCGTCAAATCATGCCTTCAGTTAACTTCCCCTGATACGCAAAGTCAAAGGCGCATGGCAATGATTCTTCAAAATAAGAGTATTACGCTGAGCGACTTCATCCTACGCCGTTGCCATTCTGCGCTTGAGGGTGACTGGGGTAAAGCTCTGCATATTTCAAAGTTGGGCTTCCGTGGAGTCTGCATATCGCAAAAGTAACTGTTGTAAGCTCACACCAACCAAGAATATATATGGGTAACAAACAGTGTAAGACCAGCTCTTCAGCGTCCCTGTTTCAGCGGGCATGACCGCGCGACAACTGCACGCAACCTTGACGCCTGTGTACTGATAACAGATTTGTCATTCTCTGGGTTCAACCTTAGTGACGCCGACGACAGGTACATTTTTGAACTGTTTCTATCCATTTGACCGCTATCTCACTGCGGCAGGAGTCGCCACGTTCTTCCATCAAACAACGGTGGAAAAAACACACATTAGAGAACAGTACGAAATGTCGGAATGCGATGGAATCACTGGTCAGTGCGCTCAAGAAACGCGCTTCAGCCGTCGGGAAACCGCGAAACTTGTGCAGGCCACTGGATGCAGAAGGCGACTTACAGAAAATGCCAGAAGTGACGATACAGTTTCTGCCTGCACGTTACATGAACATGACTACGTTTCAAAGTTGCCGGCTTCCACACAACGCGGCTGCCCACGACACAAGTGCCGTACTCGGCGGGGTATCTGCCACGCCGAGGTAGTTCATTCGAGCCACTGTTCGTCGAAATTCAGCTTCTGCCCGCACTCGTAGCCTAGTGCCACTTTCTTTTGCCCTTCAGCATAAATATAGCTAAAGGAGGAGGTGCATACAACCGGCTGAAAGCTATGAACTACTTCCTGCTCCGGTATGACCACTCTTCTAGATCCAACGGCTTCTGTTCCCGCATTCTTCACGCTTGCACCACGGTTTCTTCATAACTTAAATCATTCGCTGAACAAGCTCATTGATCTTTTCTCTCGGTTGCCCCACTTACTCGCGGGCCCGTGGTACCGTGCCTCTTACATTTGAAACCCTTTCTGGGAGAGCTCAATTTGAACGGCCACAGGTTATTGGGCCTGCTTAAAAATGCGGACCGCATGTGTAGATTTCGTGAACAAGGTCTTCGATGCCATGAATGCCATACTGACCAAGCTGCTTAGAAATCGTTGTGTTGTCCTGAAGACGTACACGCGAATGCGCTCCCCCGTTGTCCCACCTTAGCTGAAAAACAGGAAATCGAAATACGCACATTGGAAGCGGTATAAGAGAAGCAACTGACGGCCGTGCTCCTTCTTTTGACGAGTGTTCACCGAGAAATTGGGCTCCATCATCAGGTAATGACAGCACCTGAACAGGGAGGCCTGCTGAATGTACGACGACGTCCATACATCATCCACCTACGTACAACCTTTTGTACGCATCTAGACACAGGAGATTACGCGTACATTTCAATCTTCGTTTGAGCGTCTCCTTCCATTCTATGCAGACGTATCGACGCGGCTCGCTGTCGCAATGCTGCTTCATCTGCATTGGGCAGTGGGAGCGGAAAACGGCTGACGAAACGACGCTGGTCCGACGAAAAGCGTAAAATACTTATGCTTTTTACAAAACGCCTGCAATGAAATAACTTCTGCAACGCGACATCCGTCTGTCTCCACCGAGGACGTCTACCACATTTTTTAAACTCGTTGGCAATGCGTCAACGAATACACTAGCCCGGCTACCCGAAGCTCCTCTGCGACGACAAAAGAGCAACACGTAAGCAGCGGCGTTTCCCATTTGTTCGCTTTCATTTTAACGCCAGCCGCGCACTCTGAAAGGCTTTCACCGCATGACAGCTCGTCCGTTCCCTGATGCTGTCGGCTTCTTACCGTAGCCACGTTTGTAGATTAACTGGCGAACCGTCTTAGCGTTGGATATCCGTAGGTGATGAAGGGCTGCACAGCCTTCAGCATCTCGATGGTGGCCTTGTTCACTTTGATGAATACAGCATTGTGGAGCTGTCTCATTCGAAACAGACGCAAAATCATCTTTGGCTTGGGAGCCAGTTTGTTGATACTTTGATTCTAGTTGCTAGAATAACTTTGCCTCGGGTTCTCTGTAGAAGCCTCCTGGAGGACGCATTTTTTTGATAGGAAGCACCGACAACAAATAGCACCGCGGTTGTAATCCTTTTCCCTCCATTTCAAGCACATATTCGTTGACATCACGCTGCACGAAGAATGCGGGTCTGGAAGCATTTGAAGGCGGCCAGCGGTGCTGCGGTGTGTGGCCGAGCCATGTTGCCCATTGACGTACATAGAATATGTATGCGTGGGTACGCATAACACAAAAACGGAAAGGAATTAAACAACGCCTGCAAATGTATATGTCTCCTGTACGTAGGACTGTCAACTAAACTTCTAAAATACGCAAAAAGGAAGGTTTCCCGCCAAGGCATTGCACGATAGCGTACTGAAATGCATGAAAAACGCTCAGCACCTGCGTCCGCGTCTCCGTGCAAACAGAAGTGACACACAATCTTTACATGTGAAGTATTGTTGCCTTGATGATGGCTTCTCCTCCTCTCCGACGCCTCCATGAACATGAACAGATCTAATCCTGTTCAGAAAGGCATGTCGCCCTGAAAGTGCACATCAGTAAGCGATTGGAAATTGTCTCCTCAGTGCGCCAAACGCCGTCGGTAAATGGTTTTTTCATCAGCGTGCACGACCCAGGCAACAGGCATAGTGCTAGGCATTCGGTGCAGCCTAGCCATGTTGATTCAAATAAACAGGAGCAAAACGTATCCACGTGCACTTCCATGTAAACGGCACTGTTTTCCCCAAGATGATGAGGTCACGTCTGCAGAAATTCGTGTTTTTAGTCGTCCTTCTGCAACCACTGCAAAACGTACATAACAACGGTTAAACTTTACCATCCTCCCCAAGCAGAAAATGCAGAACCGCGTTACGAAAAAGAGAAAAGACTTAGCCGCATAACAGATGTTCAGAACTGACAACCGAGAAACAACTTGTGTACGGTGGAATCGAAAACTGTCTCGTAATAATCTTTCAGCAACTCACCTTTCTTCTTTGCTGCGCGTTTCAGAGCAATTAGCGCTCACGCTCCTTCTTGTACTCGCTTATATATTTGTACGTGCGGAGCTTGAGCTCGCGTCGATCCTTCCGGATTTTCTGCAAAAAAAAATGCCACGATAAGCAGCGACCTCATCCCCTGGAGCTACTTAAGGACGAAAAACACGAGGCGAGCAGCCACTCCAGCAGAAAAAAACGCTTTAAGGACGTGTTTTTTTTTTAAAAGAGAAGAATACTGAAGGGACAGATTCTCGTCGCGCCTCACAATCAAGACGACGGAATCGAGCGCGCTTCCTGTCAGCACAATGCCAGGATCAAGAACGAACAGGAATAGAATGCAAACGGCACCTCCTACCTTGTAGTCTAGTGTACTCTTCTTCCCAGTGCAGTTCGCGTCGGCCTACATCCTTCAGTTCCCCTTTGATCCGCAGGAAAACAGACAACTGTTACGCTCTAGGAAAACGCCCGCCTCGCAAAAACGCCTTCCCGCTGATCAGCCAGACACGAATACAGACGTATACGCCAGCGGACAATCATGGCATACATTCTCATAGAGACGTACCTTGGCCCGTGTCAACCGCTGCTTCTTCATCAACTGCAACAGCTTTCGGTCGCGGTCAATTTTCTTCTGCGTTCGTCAGGCACTGGTATGCCCGCAGCGGCCCTCACAAGTCGAATGTCGTAGCGGTCCTGAAAAAGAAAAACGTTCTTAGAGACAGACAGAAACATAATATATAAAGCCACATTCACGACAACCACGCAGAGAAATCTTCAACAGCATCTCGGCATTCAAAATATCGCAAAATGGTCACTGAAGCCGACAAGGAGGCCGCATGAAACAAAGGAACCCTGCAGAAGCGCCTCCATTTCTTCACAGAACTGCTAAAAGCCTTATATCGTTGAAAGTTTACAGAAAATAGCAGTACATTGAGTGCCTTCTACGCACTGCAGTCACCCTTAGTAATGGCATGATCGTGGTCTGCAGGGCTTTTTCAGTGGTGAAAATCTTGAGAAACACGCCAGTGCTAAACATGAACTTCGCGGTTGTACAAGTCGAGACTGCATTCTTTGCTCAATCTCACGGACAACTCATCTAAATAGGCAAACACATGCAAGTACGTAAGTACCACGTGCAACAGGGTACAACGAGTACGCACCCGGCGAACTCTGCTTTGCGCGAGATCCTGTTGCTTCAGCTGGGCCCCCCCCCCACCCAGAGAAAAAGCCACTCCTCATCAAAGAATCGTTCCTACACGCAAGGGATACAGTTGGATCACATTCCACTTCCGTATACGCCGTAGCGCCTCCCCCACACACCTCTCAGCGCCGCAGAAGAAGTGGACTCCTCAAGGACGACGATCGATTATGAAAGATTCACAAACGCTTTCACTTTTTTCGTTCTCTCCAGTATTGCATGCTTCAAGCCTTCACGAATCCCACATATCCGTGATGCCCGTACACTTACCGCCATTGTCAACAGTGTAGTACGCAAGAATATCAGCCGCCGAAAAGATTTCTTGTGACCTGGTACCCAAGAAGCAACCGCTGGATTTATGACATGGAGAAGCAAAGCAGCTGAAAATTTTCGAATGATCAAACACCCCAGACAATACAGTCTCTCAACGCGAACACGTCTTGGTAGCCATGTACAGACTACGCTGGAATGCGACGATCACTATCAGCACGGTGTACATACGCGCATGCAACAACCGATCCACGGCACCCCATCAGGCTTGTGCTGTGCCTATCGGCAGCCGGCGGCAGTGACGGAACCCACACTGGGCGCCAGCTACGGCTGCATGAAGTGCTGAGATTATCTGTAGCGCTGTTCAGACAAAAAAATGATAACTCACTCGCAGCAGCACTACAGCATCCTCAGACAGAGAAATTAGTACAAGTCGTGCCTTTTATTGAGTACATCAAATGCGCCTCGATTGCGTGTTCCGGAACTGTGGACACTGGAACTACTGTCAACCCTGGAAGACATAAAGCGAGATGCAAAAGCTTTTAACGCAATGTGTACAGATTATACGTAATGTGCATGCACCCTATTGTTAGTCTTTACATATATATGTATGTGTTATGCCAGTTCGTTGTGTACGTGCGCGCCGACATGGGATGTTGCTGTGTCTTGGCAATTTACCCGAATGTTCCTGAATTCTGGGTGTACCTGGTAACGAGGTTGCATTTCAGAGTAGCGTGAGTTACTATGGGTATCACCGATTAATCTTTGCTGAGTCTAGTCTGCGGCTTCCATCCGCACCCACTGTGAGTCTTCAATCGCGCAAATTACCGCGTAACGGTCAATCAGAAGAGTGACCTTATTACGTCATATACAGCATTCAGTGCGAATACAGTGGTATTCGCCGTGCTCGTACCATAAACCGTAACTTCTGTGTTTTTACCTTCTTACATTTGACATCTACGCATAGTTGCTACACTGCCACATGGCAGTGTACCTACAGGTGCATTGCTCACAAAATTGCATGGGCACATTTGAGAGTAAGTTGTCCTAGAAGGGGATACACACGTCCACATCAAAACCGGAGAATGTGATCACCGTGGCAGAAATCGGCACTGCAATGTTCGCGCATAACGTAAGGAAAACAGAGGATGTACGAGAGAGGCGTTAGTAGTATCGGACAGACAGTGTTTTCTTTCGGTGAATATCTGGATACACGCTTGTTATCAGCAAAGTGTGATCGTATTGTTTTCATGTCTTGAGGGAACACTATGAAGAGAAAGACCGTATATATTTTAATTTGTCTTGGATATGAGAATGCCTGTCGTGATCAATCAACGATGGAAATGTAGAAGCATAAGGAGGCATTTGTCGTTATGAGTACCGTGCCGGGCAGGCAGTACCACTCCAATACAACGGCGTAGTGGTGGTGTACCACAAATCTGATAGGGTAACTAATAGGATCTAATTACGTGGCAGAAATTATTCTATTGAAAGAAAATCGCTATCAGCACTCTAGGTCCTGATACTGTAAAAGCACCGTGGCGCCAGGTTATACGAGGAAATATTCCATACACTGGAACATTGTCTGCCGGAGTAGCACTCTCTGCCTCGCCCATGCGAGCTCAGAACAGCACGCAAAAATTGATCGTGATTTGAACAACGGTACGTGTGTGGGCCTTTATAGTCTGACACATGCGCCCACGTGCGATCACTGTGTTTGCATCGATAGTCCTTGCGCGGCGTGAATCTTCCTACTACATAAAACAGGGAACCCACGACGGCAATGTTATGCAGGCGTCGGCGCACGGCAAATAAAATACATTTCTACGAAGGGATGATGTGAGACCAGTACTTTCCAGTGGCATTTCTGGCTGTGTACTTTTTATTCGGTTCCGCAGGAAGCGACGGTGATTTCGACCCCAGTTCCGGAGTAACCTCTCACATTCGCCCCCTTTTACCTATAACTATCCGTTTCAGCTGTCAGCCACCGATCACTGAAACCCCGGCACTGCGCACCATAATAGAGGGCTGCGTGTATCGACGTTGATATGATGCGCCGGCACAGGCACCACAGTACATCGAAGTTTTGCAACGTGAAGAGCGGCCGAGCTCCAGGCCGCTACTGCACGTTCCCGGTAAACGCTTGACATTTCGAATCTGTGAAATGAGGCACTCATACACATCGAAGTAGGGTAGCCAGTCCGCGACGTACTGGCACACAATCAAGCTGTACTGCAGGTTTAATCTGCGCCGCAAAATTTAGTTACTCCCACGAGGTGTTGCACGTACACAACCACAACAAGTCGCACACCTGCAGACATAAACTGCGTTTTCACGAGTTTCTCAAGCATTCGTCCTTCTCTTTGTAGGCAAGGCTAGCGCTTCATGTGTCATGCATCTCATCATTTGTGTTTCCTTCTAAAGCCGTCCAGAATTCTTTTCATTAGCACTTTTCTACGGGATTTCGTCGACTTGCCGCTGGGATGCTCGGTGAAAGACGAACGCAGGGCCAGTGCATGATACGTGCCTAAGAGCAGCACGTATGTGTTCGTTTTTGCCAAGGGCAAGACCCACACTAGGACAGTCTTTTTAACATGGTGGAGAACTGAAGTGAGAAGGAATACGAAATCGGGATTTTTGAGCAAGGAACACGAGAAAAGTCAACGTTTCACGGGACCGGCTCACGCGACCTTGTCTCACGAAAATTCTACTGACGTTCAAAAGGTACCAGTTACCAGGATGCCTCTCCGTCATTGCAAATCAAGCAATTTTCAAAAATATCTTTCTTTACACCGAAAAAACGCTCTGCTATTCCTTTATTATAGAGACCCTCTGCTCACTCTTTTTCCCTCCCAAATTGGTTCCGTTCCTTCATACGACGTGTCTCGTCTTGTTCCGTTTCATCAGAGCTCGAGTCAACTCTGGCCACTACGACAGATCTGGAAAGCATTCGTTGACACTCTTATTGTGTTTGTTTGTCGCGTGCTCGCTCAGCTGAGCGACGCTTTGAGAGTTTTCATGAAAGGCTGCATACACACCTGCGAAACAAAAAGAGAACAGACGCCACCCTCAGAACGGATTGCGTCGCAGGCGGGACCAGAGACACCGAGAACGCCACCACTTCCGACGTTTTTGTATACCGTTAGTAACAAAATTTTCAGCTCAGGCGTAATTCAGCCACACGGGACACGTCCATCATAACACGCCCTCGCCAGGATACAGCTGACTTGTACGAAGATGCTACGGAAGCCGCATCTTCTAAAACAGGTGAGCATCTGACGCAAAACGTGCTGTATCATCCGAGAACAAATCTGATAAACGCCCCTACAAAGACCAGAAACGCACATGTGCACGAGCGCTAAAACGACGGTAACGCAGTGCATCCATACACAAATGTAGACTTATATTTCTATATATATATATACGGAGAGATCTACTTATGCAGTTTATAGCTAGATGTGTACACCTACTTACGTTTACGAAGGGCAAAATTTGCATGCGGCACGATAGAGCTGTCTGTCTGGTGTGTAGGAGAGCTACATTGTGTGTTCAGGAAGAATGGTAAATCTGCCAACTGTGATCCGCAGCAAGATATACAAACTTCACTATGCATCAGAAGAGAGAAGAAACCAGAGTTGGCTGAACAACAGGAAATGTCCACTTCACTGGCGGACAGCTCTCAGGAACCGTTACAATTCCAGTAGATATTCAAAGGTAATTCCACTTTTCAACTACAGCCCGCACAACACGTACGTAGAAACT
Source organism: Meriones psammophilus (assembly GCA_036365155.1). Taxonomy (NCBI): domain Eukaryota; kingdom Metazoa; phylum Chordata; class Mammalia; order Rodentia; family Muridae; genus Meriones; species Meriones psammophilus. Next base: position 16,299 of record JAEOAE010000943.1, read on the forward strand.
CGAGAGAGAGACACGGGAGACGGATACCTCCATCCACGATGGATATACTTGTACAAGACGGTCGTACACGACTTGGCATATATTTTCAGTGCTGCTCGTTAGCAACCCGGTGTGTGGACAGGAGGTTGAGACTTCATTCCTTTGGAATCCAAGCTAATTAACCGGACGTACTTTGCATTTGATCGACATGGCAGCCTGATTGGATTTTTCAACTGGGACTTCGGCTCCTTCGGCTTGAATCGTCGGCACGCGATCGTGTCGTGTTTTTCTTCTACGAACATTTTAACGCAGGCAGACCCAGCATCTCGAGATTACGAAAGACTCCGTTCCACACACACATACACTTTTGCAAGAGATAGAGTTACCTCACACGACCAAAATACTGACATTCAGAGCAGTACTGGTTCTGCAAAGAAAATGGGAACACTTTGTTACAGAGACGCCTACTGTGGTCTGTATATATTTTCAACTAGTGTCATGAGAACACGTCTGTTAGTCCTGACAGGAGTGTCGCAGCAGTGGTTCTCCTTCTGAAAACCACTTTAGACAAAAATATTTGCAGTTATCCTTTCTGCGGGTCCGCAGGCTGCTTCTCTGCTGACACAGCGAAACTCACGTCAGATACATAGACGTCTGTCTCTATTAAACTCCCGTATGGACGAAATCATGCTTGAAAGCCACAGCCTCCGTCCTAAACGATTCGTCCGAGTTTTCTGCGGTCGCGCATTGCTGTGAAGTGTTCGAGCTCTTGTCAATCTGAAGAAAAATGCGCTATTGAACCTAAAGATATGACAGTAATTTATCCTAATTCAGCTTACTCCGCAAAGAAAGCTCGCGTGTTTAGCTTTCCAAAGAAAAAGCTGGCCTGGGACACAGTCTTGAACCACCTATTCCTCGGATACACACAACTGGATGCGGCGTTTCTCCTCTGCGGCACGCCGCTATAATCCTGGCGGGCAGAGCTGGTGCTTGTATTCAAACACAGCAACAAAGTGCAGTCTAATTAGCGAATGTGCACAGTTTGCAAATACGCATATCCATATTATGTAACACGTAGATACACATGATACATAGAGGCGAAGGCTTATAATGTATCACACTTTATTGCGTTTCCTCTGTGGTAGTGCTGCATAACTCCCGTGTGCAGGTGATTCCGTAAGCACGCTGAGACCGGTGATTAGCTGCGACAATTGTGGTCACAAACGAAAACTCGCGGCATTCAAACAAAATTTGACAAGGAGTATCAGCCATCAAGAGTCCATCTGTACGGTCACGAAGCGGAGAGATGCAGTGGTTGTTTTCGTCATAGAAAATATGACGCCCATGCAGTGTCGTACAAAAAAGAATGTCTACTTACGCAGGCGTTGCTCCCTTCCCATTGTGTAAACGGCCGAAGAACACAGAATGGCCACGTTAGGGCTGCGAAAAACAGCCCTTCAACCCACACGCCCCCCAATTCCTGGCGACTTTAGCAAGACAGTGGCGCTTTCTGTCATCCAACTTGTTATCAGAAAGGTCCTGCGAGGGAAGAGCGGCAGCATTCCTGCTGGAAACCTGGGAGTGGGAAAATTCCTGAATAAGAAAAGAAGGAGTTGAGCATTCCAAAGGATAAATGACGCGAGGGTGGAACAGGAGGCGGACAATACCGAATTTAGCAAAACGCTATACCCACTGAATTAGAAAAAATGAGGTTTGATTCCTTTACCCCCGCGAGGGTGGAACAGGAGGCGGACAGTACCGAATTTAGCAAAACGCTATACCCACTGAATTAGAAAAAAATGAGGTTTGCATTCCTTTACCCCTTCCTTCGTAAAATGCTATACTATCGGTGAGTTTTAATTGTGCATGCTCACGGAAAAGAAACATGCGTCGCGGCATTATGCAGTCGCCTCGGTGTCACGGCACTTGCACGTGAGGGACGATGCTGCGAGTTGTACCTGGCACCGAGGCAAATGCCGCTCCCATCAGCTGCGGAATGTGCAGAGAAGCGGGCAACATTAGTTTACGGAATTCCGCCTAGTTGACGCGACGGATTTTCATATGTTTTTATGCTTGTGGACGTCCTTCCGGAGAAGCCGACAACGTCGCTTGTAGCTGTCTACCGACACATCGGAGGCTCTGACATTGCCGTCGTGCTGGTTTCAACTTGTCCTCACAGCTGCAGAATGTTGATACTATCGGTTGTCACACCTGCTAGTGTTGGAAGGAAATGATACATTGATCTGCGTTGTTCGCAACTGTTGTCGGCGAGCGAAGTTAATAGTGCCGCCGGGCGTATACATACACATCATATTTAACAAGAGGCCTGAAAGTTGCTTAAGGAAGAGCATTGTCAACGTATCTGGACGTTGACCTCAGTTTGCTTCGGTGCAGCGCAGCTTTACCTCTCTAGACTGTTGCAGGCCAACATGAAACTGCTCTAGAGCGCACACGTTGTCTACGCTGGAATCAGACGTAATGCTGAAACCCGAAGTAAAGTGAACGCTTCTGTGTGCACATATTAGCTTTGACGAAATTCGGCTTCTTTCAGTTCCTCCTCGTTTGTCGCTGCTTAGTACTATAGAAACTGCTGCGGGTTCGGAAAAATTATAACCTACGCGCTAAGAGGAACGTAACGTACGGCGTACAGCACACCGTGAAATTCGGAACGCGAAACATCGTCTCGACCAACAACTTCGTTCTGCGTGAAGCTTTCAGCGTTTCCTGGGCGTATGCCACGAGGAAATATTAAGCCTATGGCAATTGTTGTGACTCTTTCCGGACTATTCCAGAGAAGAGGTGGATGTACACCTTGTTCTATTAGGAGAAGAGGGGATGTACCTTGTTCTATTAAGCCCCACTCTACTAATGCGGTAGGCAGGGCAACACGACGCTGGGTGGCAGAGCAAATGGGCTACTAAATAGGAAAATGGGTTAGCTTCTCCTGGTGGCTTTAT
>JAEOAE010004222.1:0-18583 GCA_036365155.1 Meriones psammophilus
AACCTAACCCTGCTTTAGCCCCTAACTTGATTACCCTAGCACAACCGTAGCCTAAAACTAGCACAAGCCTATCCTACCTAACCTAACCCAGAGCACTGGCACAGCTTCTTCTACCCCTACCTAACCTTAACATTAGCACAGCCTATTACTAACCTTCCTAACCTAACTCTGGGGTTGGCACAGCCTAACCCTAACTAACCTAACCTAACCTAAAGCCTATGCTTGTACCAAAACCAGATCCTAACCTGACCCTAACCTAAAGCCTAGTATAACCTAGCCCTAGCAAAGCCTAACTCCAACCATAACCTAATCTAACCACCAATCCTTACCTAACCTAGCATAGCAGCACATCTAACACTCATCCTAGCACAGCCTAATCCTAACCTAACCCTCACCACAGCTAACACGTAACCTAGTACAGCCTAACCTAAAACTAATCCTAACTGTAACCCTTACCTAATCCTAGCCTAACACTAGCCCCAAGCCATAACACTGGCTGTGTAACTCTGAAACCTAGCCATGGCCTTAGCCCCTGCCCTAGCCTAACAGCCCTAGCAGGCCCTAACCCTGGCACAATGCCTTTAACCTAGCCACGGCTTTGGCTGGCCTTGATTCACAACCTAACCTGGCGCAGCAAAAACCGCCAACCTTAGGCAACACTAAACCTAGCAAACCATAGCTGTAACCTGGCACAGCCTGGCCTAACTCTGGCCGCCAACTGGCACTGCACTGGGCCTCGTCCTAGCACAGCCTAATCTAACCTAGCCTGGTACAAGGTTAACCATAGCCTAAACTTAACAGTAAAAATCCTTGAAACTAACCTAACCTTAGCATGACCCACAAAATTAGCCTGGCCTAAGAGCTTGGCTCTAGCCTGACCCCAAGGCCTAGCCCTTGCGAGCCTGGACCTGGCAGCAAAGCCTGGCCTAGGCCTAAAGCTGGCACAGTAGCTGGCAGTCTAACCTAAGCAAAGGCCTAGCCACAACAGCCAGCCTAGTCTAACCGCGACCTGCTTTTGGCCTAACCCTAACCGACCCCAGCACAATGCAAGCTCTGCTCCTAGCACAACCTAATCCTAACCTAAAGCAAAGCACACAGCCTAACCTAACCTAAACAACACTAAACCTGGCACAACCATAACCACAGCGCCAACCTAACCCCCTACCCTGACCCTAGCATGATTTAACACTGACCCTAAAACTAACTCTAAACCTAGCAAATCCTAACCTAAGCCTGACCAAGAATAACCTAGCCTAACCCTAGTACAGCCTAACCTTGCTCTAACCTAACAAACCTAAACTTTTGCAAAACCCAGGCCTGCAACCTAGCCTAACCTAAACCTGGTACAGCCTAACCTTAAGCATGCTTTACAGCCTAATCCTAACCTAAAGGCTAGAACAGCCTAATCATAACCTAAACAACACTAAACCTAGCAAAACCATAACCTGGTCCTAACCTAACCTACTCCTGACCACAGCAGGATAACACTTTGACCCTAAAACTAACTCAGCCTAGCTTGGAAGTCTAACTGAAGCCTAACCTAACCTAACCTTTGCTGACCCAGGCCTAACGCTAACCTATTTCTTCCTAAACCTGGTACAGCCCTAATCCTAAGCATGCACAACCTAACCATAGCCACAAATCAAACATAACCTAATCCTAACCATAACCCTTCCTCTACAACTCTAACCTAGCACAGCCCTTGTCTAACCTCATCTAAGCACAACCTAATCCTAACCTAACCCTCACCCTCACCCTACTACATTCCTAACCCTAACTGTTATTCTACCTAATCCTGCTCTAACCTAGCACTAATGTTGGCATAACCTAAACCAGAGCTATGGCCTAGCCTGCCCTTGCCATGGCACAAGCCTAGCCCAGCCTAGCCCTGGCACAGCCATAGCCTAATTCTGGCCTGACCATGCCCCTAGCCTGTAGCCATAGCCTGAAGCCTGGCACAGGCCTGTCCCTACTTCACCAATAACCTAATGGCAGGAGCCTTAGCCTAACACTAACATTAACACAGCCCTAAGCACTGGCAGCCACTGGCTGTAACTCTCCTGGCTGGCCACTAGCCTAACTCTGGCCTAGCCCCAGGCCCTAAACCTGTCAGAACCCTGCCTAACACTTCATGGCACAACCTAGCACAGCCTTCTTCTAACTCTAGCCATAGCCCTGGCACAGCCTAGCCTAACTGTAACTGGCTGTGCAAACCCTAACTCTAGCACAGCCCTAATTCCTAACCCTAACGTAACACAATCTATGATAACCTAAACAACATTGAAACCCTGGCACAGCCATAATCCAGGACAAGGCATGACTCAGACTTAATCCTAACCTTAAAACTAGCTCACAACCTAACTCACAATCCTAACCCAGAGCCTAACCTGGCACAGTCCTAGCCCTAGCCTAACGCCAAATGTAACCTAGCCACAGCCTAACCTGGCGTGACCTAGTTCAATACAAACCCTAACTCTATAGCATAACCTTAATCCTAACCCTTGGCCTTCCCTAATCCTGGCACAGGCCCTTATCCTAACACTCATCCTGGCACAGCCTAATCCTAACCTAACCTAGCCTCAACGCCAGCCTAACGGTAACTCTGGTCGCCTTCTTTTAATCCTAGCACAACCTTTGCACTAATCCTAGCCTAACCTAACCCTTACCCTGGAACAGTCTAACCCAGTCCTCAGTCCTGGCACAGCCATAGCCTAACCTAACGCTGGGACAGCCTAGCCTAACCTTAACACAATCATGGCCTGACCTGGCGCAAGGCCTGCCCATGCTCACCTGCACGACACTGGCACCTTGCTAGCACTGCTCCTGCCTGCCTAACATTTGGAACAACCCCCTAACATTAGCCCTAACCTAACACTGGCACAGCCTGGCCTATCGGAACCCTGGCACAACGCTCTCCTGGCCTGCACAGGCACGGCCCTGGCCTGGCCTAACCTAACCTGGCACAGCCTAGCACTAGCCTGGCCTGGCACCCTGGCCTAGCCGCTTGTCCTGGCGCAGCAGTAGCCGCAGCCTGATTTTAACACTAGGCCCCTGGCACTGCCTAGCCTAATGGTAGCCCTGTCACAATACTAACCTAACTCTGGGTACAACCCTAATCCTAATCTTAACTTTGGCACAGCCTAACCATAACTGCAAACAGCACTAAACCTGGCATGACCATAGCCTAAGCCACTGGCATGACCATAGCCTGGACCGCCCAGCCTACGAGCTTGCTCTGGCCTGGCCTGGCTCAGGCCCTGGCACAGCCTGGCCTTCCACAGCTGGCAGGCTAGGCCTGGCCTGGCCAGCCTGGCCCTGGCAGGCCCATGAGCCTGGGCCCTAGCCTTGGCTGGCCTGAGCCTGGGTACAGCCCTGGCCTAATCCTAGTCCTAACCGCAGCAGCAGCCTAGTCTAGCCTGGCAGAGCAGTAACACTAGGCCCAACGGCCACAGTCTAGCCGCCAACCATAGCCTAACCCCAGTCGCCTGGTACAGCACGTGACCTAAACCTGGTAAAGCCTGCCCCTACCCTAACCTAACACTGGCACAGCCTAATCCTAACCAAAGCCCTACCTTAGCACTAAGATTGGGACAGCCACCAACACTGGCCTAACCGCCAACCCTGGCATAACCTAATCCTAACCCCAGGCCTGGCGGCTTGCACAAGATTGGCAGCCATGGCACTGGCTATACAACCTGGCGCGCCTAACACAACCTGGCCTGACACTGGCAGCAAATTCAGCACAATCCTAATTCTACTTCTTCCCCCAGCTAACCTAACATAAACTTGGCAAACTTGGCACAACCTAACTCTTGTAACCTAACCCAAGCACAACCTAACCTAACCTAAACCCAGGCCCTAACCAGCCAGAAAAGCCTGAGCCTTAACCTTGAATTTCTAACCCTCGTCTAGTACAGCTAACCTAACATGGCAATAAGCCCGTCCAGCACAACCTAATCCTAACCTAGCCCCAGCACAACCCACAACATAACCTAAACAGCACTAACCTTGGCACAGCCTATGCTTCCTAACTTGCTAGCTAACCCTAACGCCTCATACAGAAGCCTGAACCTAATCATAAGCCTAACTATCCTAAACTTGGTACAACCATAACCATAACCTAGTACAACATAACCTATACACCAGCCTAATTCTAGCCTTAACCCTTCCTAACCTAAACCTAGCACAGCCGCCCAGCCTAACACTCATCCTGGCACAGCCCCCTAATCCTAAACCTAGCCTAATCCTCACCTTAACATTGGCCTAGTACAACCTAACACCAATCCTAACCGCAGCCCTTACCTAATATTAGCCCTAACAACCTAAACCTAGCATGACCTAAATCCCAACCGCCTAACCTGGCACAAACGTAACCTAGGCCTAGCACAAGCCTACCTAACAGTAACTGTAACTGGGCACAATGCTAGTCCTAATCCTAGCCTAACTCCTACCTAACACTAACGTGCCTAGCCCCTAACACTTAACCTAGCCGTAACACTAGCACAGCCTACTCCTAACATTGCACAATACTAACCTAGCCTAATAGCACACCTAGTCTAACCTTGGCACAACAATGGCTCATAACCTAAGCTTAGCTAAAGCCTGGCACAGCCCTAACCTATTGGTAACCCTATCTGTACAACCTTGAATTCTGGCCACAGCCCTAGTCTTAACACTTGTCCTGGCACAGCCTAACCGCAATCTGGAAATTTGTACTAGGCCTGGCACTACCTAGCCTGGCCCTGGCATGACCTGAAGCCTTTAGCCTTAAAGCTAACTCTACCTAGCCTAGTCTAGCAGAGCCCTAACCTGGGTACACTCATCCTGGCACAGCTAGTCTAGCCCTAGCCTAACCCCTCACGTAACCTATTGCATAGCCTAGACACAACCCTAACCCACTTATAATCGCCCTTACCCTAATCAACCTAACCCAGACAATAACACTAAAGCTAGCATAAGTCTAAATTTAACCATAGCTCTAACACAATCCTAACCTGGCACAGCCGTAGCCTAGCCGCAACCTAACACTGGGACAAACCTAAGCCTACTCCTAGCCCTGGGACCAAAGCTACATAAGCCATAAACCTGGCACAGGCTTGCCTCTGCCTACCTAGCCTAATACTAACTGGCCCCAATCCTAACTCTAGCCTAACATTGGCACAGCCTAGCACTAACCTACACTTAGCCTAGCACTTCTTAGCCGCCAATCCTGGCAGGGTACAACCCTAAACTCTATCACAGCTTGAGATCTAACTCTAATCTGCACAGCCTAACCGCAATCCTAAACTTAACACTAAACATAGCACAACCCTAACCTAACTCTTCCCATCCTGATCCTAACTCTGTCCTAGCCTGGCCCAGGCCTAACCCTTGCAAAGTCCAGGCCCTAAACCTGAGTACAGCCCCAACCCTGGCACAGCCTATGCCTAACAGACCCTAATCCACAACCATAGCTTTTCCCTTCCTAACCTAGCTTTTTTTATCCTAATGCTCATCTAAACATGACCCATCTGTGCGCTAGTCAGAGCAGGGTCCATCTAAGAAAGAGGGAATGGAAATGGGGGACAGAGGACAAGAATGGAGGCAAGACAGATTCCCTGATCAAGTCTCAGTTTACTAGACAGCTACAATGACACTTATAAACGAAGAATTTACAGGCAAAATTTTTTTTTCACAGTATCATTTACTTACAGAAAATACTATGGATTTCTAGCCCCACTCCATGTCTCTACAGCTGCTTGGGTATAAGCCTACTCCTAAATTATACCAAGTAGATTCAGAGTATTGACATCATTATCAGAAATTCCTTTGTTTCTTTACCACCATGCAAATTATGCTCTAATACAGACCTTGAAAACAACAATCTTTCCAATCTCGCTATAATATTGATTTATATGGTGGGTCTCTCCCTATGTCAAAGGCCAGACTTCTATCTACATATCCTATAATTTTGACTTTCATTTCATTTCTAAGGTTAGAAAGACATAATTCCACTTTTACTCGTCCTTGACATCTCCATATCATCACGGGTTGTTAGAGATCTTTAAATTCGTGCAACTGTACTTGCATGCGTTGAAGTTGTTGAAGAAGGAACTGCCCAACACTGGGAAGGCAGGCTGGGCCAACAAACCCATAACCACCATATCTGCAGTGTCAGTCCTCACTTAAGCACAGAGTCAAGGATGGAAAAGCGCCTCCTGAGACTACTAAATATATCCCAGGCTGTATAGGTCAACTCAACCTAGGTTCCTTGGAAGATTCTATGTCATGGATCTTATTTCTCATCATTAACCATGTCCAATGAAGTTTTGCTAGACCAGTAAGGTGATTTTGAACCTGAGTCTAATTAAATTCTGTTTCATCATACACAGAGAATCAAAAACCATAACAGGAATCATAACAAAGCAGGTTTGTAACAACTAATACTGAAGAACATTATTATCAGCACTAACACAATTAGTAAGATTGCAATATACATTCAATAGAATAGAGTATCATTGTTCTTAAAATGTTACTACAATGTTTAGTGCAGTAAATGGGAGGATTAACATGCCAAAACAGAAGTATACTTGATTGGTGTAAAGCTACTTGCATTCCCAGGAGAATGCCTATATATCAGGCAGCCCCAATTTCCCATACATAGGTTTATAATTTTATTTGAAGTCCTCAAGTCCAGCACTAACAGCTTTTCTGAAACAAAGTAATTTTTGACTGCCTTTATCAAGCCAAGTGCTATACCTAAATGATGAGCAGTCCATGACTGAAATGCAGGTCATTGTCCCAGGTAGATGGTGGGTGTTTCTCTGATGCATCTCTTGTCAAGAACCATCGGTGGAGGACAAGTGCATTGATCCCCCTCTTTACAAGGGTGGGTAACTCATTGGGATGTAAGACCTGTGTGTATTGTGTGTGTACTTTAAAGTAGCATTTTCTTTTTTAAGTGTACACTTTGTTACATGTCCCCCCTGGTTCCCCCCTACTATGGGCTACATCTGTGGTCCTTGATTATCAGTCTTAGAAAAGATCCTGGGCCCAAATTTTTTGGTTCTGTTGCTCTACTTATGGAGCGCCTGTCCCCTCTAGGTCTTTCATCTCCCCCTTTTTTCAGAAGATTCCCTGCATTTTGCCCAAAGATTGACTGTGAGTCTTAGCATCTGCTTCCATACCCTGGTGCATAGAGTCTTTCAGAGGCCCTTTGTGGTATGCTCCTGTCCTGTTCCCTGTTTTCTCCCTCTTCTGATGTCTATCCCCTTTGCCTTTCTGAATGAGGTTTGAGCATCTTACCCAGGGTCCTCCTTCTTGATTAGTTTCTTTAGGGTGTACAGATTTTAGTATGTTTATCCTATATTATATGTCTAATATCCACTTATACATGAGTATATGCCATATGTTTCTTTCTGCTTTTGGGTTATCTCACTCAAGATGATCTTTTCTAGTTCCCACAATTTGCCTGCAAATTTCATGATTTCTTTGTTTTTAATAGCTGAGTAGTATTCTATTGTGTAAATGTACCACAATTTTTGTATCCATTCCTCCATTGAGGGACATTGGGTTGTTTTCTGATGTCCATCCTCTTTGCCTTTCTGGATAGGAATAGGAATTGAGCATTTTAGCAAGAGTCCTCCCTCTTGATTAGTTTCTTTAGGTGTACAGATTTTAGTAGCTCTATCCTATATTATATGTCTATATGAGTGAGTATATACCGTGTGCATCTTTCTGCTTCTGGGATAGCTCACTCAGGATGATCAGGTAAATGGTGGGATCTGGAAAAGATCATCTTTAAGTGTTTTTCAGCCATTCGATATACATCTATTTAGAATTCTCTGTTTAGCTCTCTACTCCATTTTTTTAATTGGGTTACTTGATTTGTTGCTGTTTAATTTCTTAAGTTCTTTATATATTCTGGATATTAGCCCTCTATCAGATATAGGGTTGGTGAAGATCTTTTCCAATCTGTAGGTAGTCTTTTTGTTCTGATGACAGTGTCCTTTGCTTTACATAAGCTTTTTCGTTTCATGACGTTCCATTCATTAATTGTTGCTCTTAGAGCCTGTGCTATTGGTGTTCTGTTCAGGAAGCTGTCTCCTGTGTCAATGAGTTCCAGGCTCTTCCGCACTTTTCTTCTAGCCAATTTAATGTGTCTGGTTTTATGTTGAGGTCTTTCATCCATTTGCACTTTAGTTTTGTGCAAGGTGATAAGTATGGATCTATTTGCATTTTTCTACATGAGGACATCCAGTTGGACCAGCACCATTTGTTAAAGATGCTATCTTTTACCATTGGATGGTTTTGACATCTTTGTCAAAAATCAGGTGTCCATAACTGTGTGGGTTTATTTCTGGGTCTTCTATTCAGTTCCATTGATCCACCATTCTGTTTCTCTGCCAATACCATGCAGGTTTTTTACGGTTACTCTATAGTACAGCTTGAGATCAGGGATGGAGATACCTCCAGAAGATCTTTTATTGTAGGGGATTGTTTTAGCAATTCTGGGTTTCATGTTATTCCATATGAAGTTAAGAATTTTTCTTTCAAGTTCTGTAAAGAGTTGTGTTGGTAATTTTATGGGAATTTCATTGAATCTGTAGATTGCTTTTGATAAGTTGGCCATTTTTACTATGGTAATCCTGCCAAGCCATGAGCATCGGACATCTTTCCATCTTCTGATATCTCCTCCAATTCTCTGATCTGTAGCTTTAACTCTAGTAGTATAGGATGTTATAGTTTAGTTCATATGCATTACAGTTTTATAGAACTATTACAGCTCCTGATACTATAAAGCTATTCCTCAGACAGGAGGTTTTAAGTCAGATCCAGCTTGTGTCCCATGTTTCTTGTGTCTGAAGTTAATGATGTCTTCAATAATAAGGACATACTTTACACATCTGGGAGGCAGTTAAGTGTAACAGCTATATTGTTTGGATCTTGGGAAGGCATTTTCTCAACTAATCTTACGGAGACATTTTCTCAGCTGAGGTTCTCTCAGATGACTGGTTTATGCCAAACTGGTATAAAACTGGCCAGCATACTTACTACTGCAAGGTTGGAGCTAATCTGTAACTTTAACTCTAGTATTATGCTTTTTATGAAGCTCAGTGCACCAGAGCTGGGTACATTTATGGTTAGAATAATAATGTCTTCCTGCTTAATTGTTCCTATGGTTAGAATGAAATGCCCTTAATCTTTTCTCATTAGTTTTAGTTTGAATTCTATTTTTCTTTCTTTCTTTCTTTCTTTCTTTCTTTCTTTTTTCTTTCTTTCTTTTTCTTTCTTTCTTTCTTTTTATTGACTTTATGTCCAAGTTGTAGCTCCATCCCTCTTCCCCTCTCTGCCTTTGCCTATTTCTCAGAAAAGGAGCTCTCCCTTTCCCATCCATCCCATCTCATGACATTTCATCACAACTGTGTGTGTTCCCCTCCCCTGTGGCCTGGCAGGGTAGTGACTACGGGGAAGTGGTCAAAAAGCTAGCAAGTGAGTCCATGTCCAATGCAGTTCCACTCCCCTTACTAGAGGACCCACATGAAGCCTAAGCTGCCCCTCTGCTACATCTGTGTAAGGGAGGGGGGCTAGATCTAGTTCACACATGGTCCTTGGTTGATGCTTCCATCTCAGCGAGCCCCTCTGGATCCTGGTTAGTTGGCTCTGTTGGTCTTCTTGTGGAGCTCCTGTCACCTCCAGGTCCTTTTCTCTTTATTCCCACTTTTCCACAAGGGCCCCCACCCATCACCCAATGGTTGTGAGTCTCAGCATCTGTTTTGTGGTGTGTCATGGTAGAGTCCCTCAGAAGACAACTCTGACAAGCTTCTGTCTGGAAGCTTAACAGAGTATTGTTCATAGTGTCAGGGGTTGGTGCTCTCTGATAGGGTGGTTCTTTGGGTGTGCCAGGCATTGGTTGGGTGTTCCCTCAATCTCTGCTCCAACTGCTCTATTTTTTTTTTTTTCAATGCAGTTTATTCAGGAACCTTGAACAATCCTCGGACCCAAAGCCAGCCCACATTTAAATAGCCTCTGGGTAGCCTCCAGGCGTGCCATTGGGCAATGCAGATAGGTCCACATACATGGGAAGCAAGCCAGATCCTCAGCCTTAGCCAAATGTGGAATTGTTCAGTGACAGGCACTCACCATCGGGAAGGTGGAAAGATGAAACCAGCTCCATCTTTAAGGCATAAAATCCGCAGCTCTCTACAGTTCCCCCTTTTTTTGTTTTAGGCAGCATCAGGCAAGTAGAGTCTGATCTCTGATATTAGAAATAAGTGGGACTTTGTACTGATGTTCATTTAGGTGTCATCCACCCAAGAGCATCAGACCCGTCCGATCCTACCTTTTTCTCAGAGGCGGGACCTGGGGCATCAACCATGCAATCAGACATGCTCTTCTCTGGGTCCCAAGCGGCTGACCCTGAGTGCAGTGCTTAGCCTTGCATCCTGAGCGTAACATTTTAGCTTTTTATGGTAGCCAACCATGCTTGGGGAGAATGTCCTGCTTCAATGGCTGTAAAGGCCTGAATGATCATGGCTGCATCACACTGTTGTGAGACTCTAATCTTGCATATATACCACAGGCAAACCAAGGAGACCAACACCAGAAGGCCTGCTAATGCTCCCATGCCTGCCCCATTCCTTCAGATGATTCATGGCTGCAGCAATCCATGGTGATAATCCTGTGGCTAGTCCTGCGTCCACTCTGGTAGAATTTACTGTGACAATGGCCATTCTCAGCTGCTCCATACGTAGTATCGAATTCTCAGTCAATTACCTAAAATATAGCTCGACAATTGTTTAGACAGATTTGCAGCACAGGAAAAATTCTCATGTTTATGCTGGTGACTCAAAGTCAGCATATTTTTCATTGACACCAAGTTAGCGTTTTGCCATAGGGTATCAGTTTGCTCCTGCAAGTCATTCCTCTGATTGAACACCATCAAGCTTCCTTTTAGTTGAGCATTAATTCCTTTATGTACAACTAAGGCATGAGGCTACATTGGCTAAATGATTGATCAGGGTCTGAGTAGTCTGCCCGGTATGACTCATGGCTAATGCCCGGTGGTAGTCCAACAGCCGTAATGAGATGGTAGTAACAATGGTGGCTGTAGTTCCAGATCCCTTTTCTGTCTGAAGAGAGTCATAGCGTGAGGGCATCAATGGGCACAGGCACCCAGTGAGGCATTCGAGTAACCAGGGCATACCTAAATTTACTAGCATTCCAGCATTGGGCAAAAAAGCAAGTATCATTACCACAATTAAATGGCTCTATCTGGCTAATAATGAATAAAAATGGGGATATAGACAAACAGGTGTGGGCTTATAGGAAATAAAAATATTTGAAGCCTTAACCCCCTCGTTGGAACATCCTGCGTCAGTTCTAGAACTAGCAGTGGTGGTGTCTGAGGTCTGCATAGTAGGTTAAGAGACCATTGCCCCCAGGGAAAGTTGTGCTCCATGTAAATTACTAACTCCCTGTTTTCCTCCACTTTTTGAAAGTCATTTAAGGTTCTAAATTATTTTTTCCCTTTTTTTAAATTTTTCATCAATTACACTTTATTCATTTGCATCCCCCATAAGCCCTCCTCCTCCCCTCCCAATCCCACCCTCCCTCCTCCCTCTGCATGCATGCCCCTCCCAAGTCCACTGATAGGAGGTTCTCCTCTCCTTTCTGATCTTAGTCTATCAGTTCATCAAGTGGCTGCATTGTCTCTACTAGGGCCTGGTAAGGCTGCTCCCCCAGGGAGGTGATCAGCAGGCCAATCAGATTATGTCAGAGGCAGTCCCTCTTCACATTACTATGTAACAATTGGACTCTGAACTGCCCTGGGCTACATCTGTGCAGGGTTCTGGGTTATCTCCATGAATAGTCCTTGGTTTGGTGGTGTGAGTCTCTGGGAAGTCCCTGTGTTCAAATTTTCTTGTTCTGTTGCTCTCCTTGTGGAGACCCTGTCCTCTCTCAGCTCTTTACTCTTTCCCAGTTCTTACCTAAAATTCCATTCCTCTAGCCCAGCAGTTTTGCCCATCAGGCTCAGCATCTGCTCTGAAGGTCTGTAGGGCTTTCAGAGGCCCTCTGTGGTAGGTTCTAGGATTTGTTTCCTGTTTTCTTCTTCTTCTGATGTCCATCCTCTTTGCCTTTCCGGATGGGGATTGGACATTTTAGTTGAGTCCCTCTCTTGCTTAGTTTCTTTAGATGCACAGGTTTTAGTGGGTTTTGTCCTATGTTGTATGTCTATATGGTGAGTATATACCATGTGTGTCTTTTTGCTTCTGGGACAACTCACTCAGGATAATCCTTTCCAGATCCACCATTTCCTGCAAATTTCATGATTTCTATTTTTTCCAATGCTGAGTAATATTCCATTGTGTAGATGTACCACAATTTCTGCATCCATTCTTCAGTTGAGGGGCATCTGGGTTGTTTCAGCTTCTGGCTGTACAAATAAAGCTGCACAAACATGGTTGGGCAAATGTCCTTTTTGTGTATGAGCCTCTTTTTGGATATATGCCGGGGAGTGGTGTGTGGCTGGATCTTGAGGAAGCGCTATTCCTAGTTATCTGAGGCATGGAGATTGATTTCAGAGTGGTTGTACAAGTTTACATTCCACCCAGCAGTGGAGAAGGTTCCCCCCTTTCTCCACAACCTCTCAACATGTTGTCATGATTTTTGATCTTGCCATTCTCCTTAGGCGTAAGGTGAAATCTCAGGGTTGTTTTGATTTACATTTTCCTAATGGCTGGTGAGGTTGAGCATTTCTTTGGGTGCTTCTCTGCCATTCATTATTTCCTCTGAAAATTCTCTGTTTAGCTCTATTCCCCATTTTTTAGTGAATTGTGGTTGCTGCTCATCTTCTTCTTTAGTTCTTTATATATACTGGATGGGTCCTCTAATAAGATAAAGGGTTGGTGAAGATTCTTTCCCCTAATCTGTGTAGGTGGTCAAACTTTGTTTTGTAATAAATTGTCCTTTGCTTTACAGAAACTTTTCAGTTCATGAGGTCCATTGTATTCTATTGCTCAGAGCCTGTGCTGTTTCTGTTCAGGAGTTTTCCCCTGTACCAATGAGTTCTAGGGTATTTCCACTTTTTTCAAATTTAATGTGTCTGGTTTTATGTTGAGGTCTTTGATCCACTTGGATTCAGTTTTGTCAGGATGAAAATAGGGGTCTTTTTCATTTTTTTACATGTAGACATCCCGTTAGACCCGTTTTTTTGAAAAAGCTATCTTTTTCCATTGTATGGTTTTGGGGTCTTTGTCAAAAGATCAGGTGTCCATAAATGTGTGGGTTTTTTCGGGTCCTTTTGTTGGTTCCATTGATCCCCCATTTTTGTTTCCCATGCCCCGTACCATCAGTTTTTTAAAATTTGCTCTATAGTACAACTTAAGATCAGGGGTGGAGATACCTCCAGAAGATCTTTTATTGTGGGGATTTTTTAGCAATTCCCGGGTTTTTTTTATTCCATATGAAGTTGAAAATTTTTTTTCCAGGTCTGTAAAAAAATTGTGTTGGGAATTTGATGGGGATTGCTTTAATCTGTGGGTTTCTTTTGGGAAGATGGATTTTTACATTTAATCTTTCCCGAAGCCCATGATTTTGGGGGATCTTTCCATCTTCTATATCTTCCCTTTTAATTCTTTCTTCCCAAAAATTTTTAAATTTTTTTTTATACAAGTCTTTGACTTCCTTGGGTTGGGGTTACTCCAGGGACCCTTTTGTCATTTGTGGCTAATTTTGAAAGGGGGTTGTTTCCCCAATTTCTTTCTCAGCCCTTTTGTCTTTTTTTATCCCAAAAGGTACTGTTTTTAGTTAATTTTGTATCTGGGCCCCTTGCTGAAGGGGTTTTTTCCAATGTAGGGTTCCCCGGTAAATTTTTTGGGGTCCTCCTATGCTATCCTTTTCATCTGCAAATTTGATAATTTGACTTCTTCCCTTTTAAAAATTTTTATCCCCTTTATCTCCCCCCAACTGTCTTTTGCTCCCGAAGGGCTTCCCACTATGTTGAAGAATTGGGAAAAAGTGGGCAATTTCTTGTCCCCAATTTTTTTGGGGTTCTTTAAAATTTCTCTCGTTTAGTTTGAATTTTGGCCCTTGGCTTGCTGTATATTCCCTTTTCTATTTTAGATATGTACCTTGTATCCTATCTCTCAATACTTTTGAACACTTGAATGGATGTTGGATTTTATCAGGCTTTTTCAGCATACAGGATTATCATGTGGTTTTTCTTTCAATTTGTTAATGTAGTGGATCTGCATTGATGGATTTATATATTGAACCACCCCTCATACCTGGGATGAAGCCTACTTGATCATAATGGATAATATCTTTGATGTATTCTTGGATTAGTTTTTGTAAGTATTTTAAGTATTTTGCATCAATGGCTATAGGGGAGGTTGGCGGAAATTCTCTTTGTTATTGAGTCTTTGTGAGTTTAGGTACCAAGGTGACTGTATTTATGAATCGTTTGTAATATTCCTTCTATTTTCTATTTTAATGGAATAGTTTAAAAAATTGGTGTTAACTCTTCTTTGAAGTCTGTAGAATTCTGCTGAGCCATCTAGTCCTGAGCTTTTTGGATGGAGACTTTGTTCTTCTCTTTCTTTGAGGATATAGAGACTATTGTTTACCTGGTTTGTTTATTTTAAAATCAAATGGGTGGAAAAATTTTCCTTTTTATTTAGATTTTTAAAAATTTTTGGTATGACAGAAATCAAATTGTTTTTGGGTTTTCCCCAGTGTTTTGCAGTTTTTTTGAGGGGCCCTCGCCCAGTTTAAACCCGGTTAAGGGGTTTTTAATTTTTGATTTTAAAAACCCCTTTGGCATTTATTTTTTAGAGTTTAAATTTTTTAATTGTTATTTAATATTTTTATTATTTAATCTATCCTTCTTTGGGTATCTTTCTTTTTTTTTTAGGGTTTTTAAATAGATTGAGTTTTTTAAAACTTCAGTTTTTTCTTGAAGGCTTGGGGCAAGAACTTTTCCCCTTAGACTGCTTTCATTGTTCCCCAAGTTCCGGGGATGTTTGTCTTCATTTTTATTTTATTTTTAGAAAAACTTTAATTTTTTCTTTATTTCTTCCCTGAAACTGTCATTTAATAACAAGTTGTTCAGTTTCCCCTGTGTGTGGGGCTTTTTTTATTTCTGTTTTTTTGGGGCAGCTTTTTTTCCCTTGGGGAAAAGACAAGATACATGGGGGTTATTTCAATCTTCTTGTATCCCGTTGAGGCTTGCTTTGTTGGGCCCATATATGGTTTTTTTGGAGAAGGTTCCATGAGGTTTTCTGAGAAGAAAAGGGAAATTCTTTTGTGTTTGGGTGTAAAATTCTGTAAATGTCTTTAAGTTCCTTTGATTCCTTTACCCTGTCCCGAACAAATTTTTTCTTTGTTTAATTTCTGTTTTTTTGACCTGTCCTTTGTTGGGGTGGGGTGTTGAAGTCTCCCCCTATTAATTTTGAGGATCTTTTGTGCTTTAAATTTTATTGTTTCTTTCACAAATGGGGGGTTTCCCTTTATTTGGGGCATAGATGTTCAGGAATTGTGATGTCTTCCTGGTAGGTTTCCCCCTTTATGAGGGATAAATTTCCCTTTCCCCCTCTCTTTTTATTAATTTTTTGGGTTTAAAGTCTTTTTTTATCAGATATTAGAATGGCTACTCCTGCTTGCTTCTTGGTCCGTTTTGCTTGGAAAGTCATCTTGACCCCTTTACCCCTCAGGTAATGTCTATCTTTATGTCTTAGATTGTGTGTTTCTTATATGCAACAGATTGCTGGGTTTGTTTCGTATCCATTCTGTTAATCTGTCTTTTTATTGGAAAGTTAGTCCATTGATTTGAGAGATTAATGACCAGTGGCTCTGTTAGATGTCTTGATTTTGATGTTGGCTGTGGTCATCAGGTTTGTGCTTGTATTCTTTTGGCTTTACTGAAGTAAGTTATTTCTTCCTGTATTTTCTTGAGTATAATATTAAGCTTTCTTAGGTTTGTGTACACCACCAATTATCTTCTATAATGCTATAGTTGTTTATAAATATTATTGAAATTTGTTTTTGTCATTGAATATCTTGTTTTTCTCCATCTATGAGGACTGTAAGTTTTCACGGGAGTACAATGGCCTGGGCTGACATCTATGTTCTCTTAAGTCCTTGATATCCGCCCGGGCCCCTTTTGGCTTTCATAGTCTCTGTTGAAAAAAAATCAAAGGGGTAAATTTTAATGGGTTTCCCTTATATTTTTATTTTTCCCCTTTCCCGGGAAATATTTTTTTTTTGTTCTGTATACTTACTGTTTTGATTATTATGTGGCGGGAGATTTTTTTTTTCTGGTCAAATTTGTTTGGGTTTTCTGAGGCCTCATGATTCTAATTGGGCCCCCTTTAGCTTGAGGAAATTTTTTTCAATGATTTTGTTGTTTTTTGGGCCTTGGAAAAAGAGTCTTCTTTTCCTCTATACCTTTATTCTTAGGTTTTTTTCTTTTTTATATTGTCTTTCATTTCTTGGGCCGGGCTGTGTCAGGGAATTTTTTAGTTCCTTTTTTCTTTGACAGATACATCAATTTCTTCCATTGTATTTTTCTACACCTGAGATTCTTTTTTCCATCTCTTTGTATTTTGTTGTTTTACTTACCTCTGTAGTTCCATTTTCTTCCCCGATTCTTCCTTTCCCTTATTTCTTCCATTTTTTTTTTTAATTTTTTTTTCCCAAATTTTACCCTTTAGGTCTTGAGTTGTTTTGTTTTTTTTACCTTTTCGTTGTACTTTCCTGTTTTTCTTTTTTGTTCCTTCAACTCTGTTTCTATCATTTTATTCAGTGTTTTTAAACATTTCCCTTTTTAAGGGGCCCTAAACTGTTTTGGGTGAGCTTCCTCTTTTCTTTAGGTGGGGTTTTTTCTGTTTGGGTTATCTTCCTCTATGTCTTCTGAATCTTATTTGTTTTCCCCTGTTAAAACATCTTCCTGAAAAAAAACTTGTTAAGGGCATCTTCTTGGATTTTATTTTTGGTGGGGGGTCCCGGGGGTCACCCCCAGGTAACTGGGTTTTTGGAAAATGCCTTTGCCCCTGTCTTTTTGTTGAAAAGGGTTTAGTGGGCCCCTACCCATTGTGTTATCTTTTTGTTTGGGTTTTTTTTGGGGGGTTCCCGGGGGTCCTGTGGTGGGAAAAATCCTTTCCCAAGGGTGGTTTTTTTCCCGAAGGATTTTCTCGGTTTTTGGGTAAGTCCCCCCGGAAAGGCCGGTGTTTTTTTAGGGGTTGCTTACCTCAGGGATATAACCTGAATTGGGAACCTGGTTTCCTTTTTTGGGGGAGGGGTTTTCCTCTCCCCAGGGGAAATCCCCGAGGGGAGCTGCCCTGTTTCTAAATTTCTTGTTGTAAATTTAATGATCAAACTGCTGTGGCCCGGGTTGGGGCATCGGGCGCCTCAACTGTTTGTGCCCGTTCTGGAGCCGGGGGTCTTTGCCGGCCCCCCCGAACTGCTAGACTTTTTTTAGGGGAAGGGGTTGGGTGATTTGTCCCGTACAATTTTTCCTTCCCTTTGGATTCTCTGGGGAAACGGACTCCCCCGGGGTTTTTTTTTTTTTTCCCCGGTGCCCCACTGCTCCCCGTTCTGCCAGCTGGCTGGTGGAAAAAATGCCTGTGTCTGCCTTTGGGCTTTTGGGGCCCCGAATGCCTTTCCCCAAACTGGGTAATTTTCGGGGCCTTTTTTAGGTTTGGGGGGGGAGTTAAATGCTCTGAGAAACGGGACCCTTTCCTTTTCCCGGGCCAAAACGGGGCGGGGAGGAGGCAGGGTCTGTGCGGGCCTGGGTCCTAGCTCTGGCTCCGGGGTGGCTCCCGGGGTGCCCGTGGAACCCTTGAAAGGTCTTTCAGAGATGTCTGGGTGACCTAAGGCGGTCCCAATGAATTTCCTGTACTCTGGGGTTATCTCTCGAGCTGAAAATTCCAGTCTTTCTGATAGTGTGGTGTACACGGTTGATCTGGGACGTGACCAGAGACACTGGCTTGGCTCTGGGTTGGGGCTGGGGCTGGCGTGCGGCAATAGCGTCTGTGAATGGGGATCTCTTCAGCGGTTAAGCCGGTGAGGTTAAGCTGGTTGAATCCCCACCCGTGGGGTATCCTCTCACCTGGGAAACACCCAGTGACTGTGTTTTTATGGCCAAGGATTCTGATTGCTGGTCACTATGCTGATCCTGCTGTGCTGCTACTTAGAATGAGGTCCTCACAGCGCGCCATCTTGCCCCTCCTACCCCTCCACCAGCTCCATCTTTAAGGCGGCATTACAGCTCTCTACAGTTTCCCCTTTTTTGTTTTAGACGCATCAGGTAAGAGTAGAGTCTGATCCAGTGTAGAAATAAATTGGGACTTTGTACCAATGTTCATTTCAAGTGTCATCCACCCAGGGCATCAGACCAGTCGATACCTTTTTCTCAGATCACGGGACCTGGGGCATCAACCCTCATGCAATCAGACATGCTCTTCTCTGGGTCAAAGTGGCTGACCCTACAGGTGCAGTGCTTAGCCTCGCATCCTGGCGTAACATTTTGGCTTTTTATGGTATCCAGCAACCATGGCAGGGAGACTGTCCTGCTTAATAGCTGTAAGGCCTGAATGATCATGGC
>JAEOAE010001855.1:0-19598 GCA_036365155.1 Meriones psammophilus
TAAACAAGACACAAACAGCTAGATCCCATTGCTTGTGCAGCAGAAAAATACAGAGAGCCAGACAGCAGATCCTACCACAACTGCAGTGGAAAAAAATGAAAGTAGGATATCAGCGAATCTCTGATGCAGGAGCTACCTGCATTGTCCTTGTCCAAAGATCCAGAAATCACAGAAAACTGGGTACTCTACCACCCTTTACAGATAGGGGCACATTCGTCAGCTCTGAGGTCTAGAGAACACAGAAAACTCGGTGCTCAACCCTTTACAGATTTGCCCCTTCGAGTGGGGGTTCTACAAAGTCTTCCAGGCCCCCTCTGGCCCAAAGTTGTCCATAGCATCAGCTCTAACCTTTCTGACCACACAGATTACAAATTTTGCCCCAAGGCCCTAAAAAGGAAACTAGAGAAACACAGAGAAAGACCTAAACAGAGTGCTCACTTACTGGCTGTTGTTCACCCCATGTGCCAGGGTTGCTTGGAAGACTTGGGGATCCAATATGAGACCCCAAATGTTATGCCTAGATCTTAGGGTCCCAAAGATCATAAGGAGCTGGACCACATATGTAAGAGCAAAGATTTTTATTTGAACTTAAGCTGGGTTTCTCCATCATCACCAACACAGTGGATCAGAGAGGAGAGCCCTGAGCAGCTGCATGGCAGGGTTTTGATTGGGGTTTTAGGAAGGACCAGGAAGTTCCAGTTTAAACAGTTTCAGGATTGGGTGACATTCAGCAAGGGCAAGCTTTTTACAAAGTGATTGGCTAGCTAACATAATTAACATTGAAAGAGCTATCTCTAGGCCTCAGGAATGTTAGGTATTTTCTGTGTCATTCAATGTTCTACTACAAGGTTGGTAGGCTGCTCAGCACAAATGCCCCATTTTGAGATAAGATATTTCCCATCCTTGTGGTTATCCTCAGGCTGTTCCTTGGATAGGGAATCTTACGACATTGTTTTGAATTGGTGACCCATGGCCCAATTCCTGGTGACCTTGGGGCAGACTCACTAGTCTGGTGACCTTAGGTGACCTTTTCAGGCCTGCTTCCTGGTGACCTTTGGGGTGTCAGATAGGTTCTCTCAGTTCTAAAAGATCCATTTGAATTTTGTGGGGTTGTAAATGGTATGTCCTGTGTCAGGAGTACTCAATATTAAGCTGTGATATAGAAGAGTAGAACCAATGATATAAAGGATTTACTATTGCTGAGAAACTAGTGGTCCCAGATAGAATTTAGCTGAGGGAAGAATGTCTGTAAAATACTCCACAGATAAGTAATATGCTAACCAGGCCTGTTAGAGATTAGGATCCTGGAAACACA
The DNA here is from genome assembly GCA_036365155.1 of Meriones psammophilus. Taxonomy (NCBI): domain Eukaryota; kingdom Metazoa; phylum Chordata; class Mammalia; order Rodentia; family Muridae; genus Meriones; species Meriones psammophilus. Next base: position 1,316 of record JAEOAE010001855.1, read on the forward strand.
TGTTTGCTCACCAGGATTATCTAGAAATGTAGCAGGGTGAGTTTTTTAATTTGTAACTTCCCAACATATATTTATTAATTTATGAATGCGAATGAAAAACAGACCAGATTGATGGGTGTACACTTTAGGTCAGGTAACTCGATCCAGTGAATACTGAATTTTGAATTAAGGGGCTGTCCTATGCCCATATGTACAATCCTCATTGACACAGTTCTGCCAGTTCAAATTTGAGAAACAGGCTATTGACTAATGCTTTGTCAGGTTACAGGTCTCAGCAGATAATATTGTACTCAGGGACAACATCAAACAGTATCTTATTAATGCATTTTCCCTACAAGAGAATAGCCTGTGTTTTTCAAATTCAGTATACCTATGTGTTTTCTTTTTCAACTCTGAGGTTAAGAGCACTGGGTGCTCTTCCAGAGGTCAGGAGTTCAATTTCCACCAACCACATGGTGACTCACAACATCTATAATGGAATCTGGTGTTCTCTTATGGTGTACAAGTGTACATGCATGCAGAACACTGTATACATAAAAATAAATAAATAAATAAATAAATAAATAAATAAATAAATAAGTCAGTTGTTGGTATTATTAAATTTTATTTTGTTGATGCATCACTGCTCTACTCTCTTATTTGTTAATATTCTCTGATAATCCCCAGTCATTTAGAATTCCATTCCTTTTTCTCTAGTGCTTTGATTTTTGTTTTTGTTTAAAGCAATGTCTCCTGCAGATCATGTTATGTAGCTTACACTTTATTTAAACACTGAATGCTACTTCTACTGTCCAGTGCCTAGAAAATAATCCTGCAACTCTTTTCAGGTGGGGCCTGACTGGTCAGTGTGAGGTAAAGAGATCAGCAAATGAGTGTCCACTGAGCACTCTTTTGTTTTTTGTTTGTTTGGAGCTGGTGATTACAAATAAAGAGAGACCTGTGTAAGAATTGAGTTCACTGACCTACTTTGAAGCTGGTGTTGTCACAACACAGAAAGGGAGGGGGAAGAGGGAAGATGGCAATGATAATGGTAATCAATTTTAGATGGCCAGTAAATGTGAAAAGTGTATACTTAGGGCTGGGAGTTATACACAAAGAGAATCAAGAATATGGATTAGTTGCTGAACTTGTTTCTGGAAAGCAAATTTTACAGTTACACTAGTTCAAAAACACACAGAAGATCTTGACAAAATGGGGTAGTATTGAATAACAGGAATGTTTCCTCCCTCCCCATTTGAAAATGCACAACCTGAGAGAGAAAATGGTGAGTAATACTTGTTTGCTCTAATATATACTTGAATTCCTGAAGAATATTGGACCATAAAGCCATTTTCAACTTTTAAAAATAATTTTTAAGATTATAATCAAATCGTTTCAGCCTTCTCATTCCTCTCTACTCTTACATCTCAAATGATGGGATAAATCCTAAAGGTGGCTACTTAACAATCAAAGCAGATTTGGCTGTCAGGTTCTCCCAGCATCCTCAGTCCTTACCTGTTACAAGGTATGGGTGTCAAACACAGTTCTCTAGCCCAGGAGTTAACTGCCCTCCTCCCAGCTGTCCTTCCCTATGTATTCCAACTGTTTTGGTTACCTGGTCTTTTCATTTATCATTTATCCTCCTGGCCCTTTGTTGTGGCTCTCCACTTCCCTCTGTCCTCTCATCTCACATAGCTCAGGGTCATGTCAACTCTAGACTGTCCCACATTCCCTGTGTCTGTCTATGTTCTCTCATCTATCTATAAAAACTTTCTACTCCAACATACCTAGGAACAGCCACATCCTTTTTGTTTTATATCTCATTTTGAGCTGAGCTTAACTACTCCTTGCTTTCAAATTCATGGCCATTTGTTTCTTTAATGGTTGTTACTGTTTGTCTTTGACTGAAGTTTGGCTGAAGGACTTCCCAACTATGAGGTAGAGATGAATGCACTGGACACTGAGTGTGTAACATAAATTACCTGTATCATGGAAAATGAACAGGTGCCCTGGGAGAGTGGAAGACTGTATTTTAAATTATTTTCAAAATGAGGTGTTGCAGGATTTGATCCCAGTGTGATCCCTTAGATTGTGAACTGTAAAATCCTGTGCTTTGTTTAGTATGGTTGAGCCCTAACACAAACCTTAATTCCAAGAACTTTCTGTTTATTGTAAACAGGTGATTATGGTATGGTTCCATCAGCCCTGGAACATACCTTTAATTCAAAAGCTCTCTGTGCACAGGATTAAATAATGTTAACCCTAGGTCAAGAGGCAAAACAAGAAACCAGCTGACAGGGATTAAAAATTAAGTGGAACTTTCAGCTGAAATGTATTTAAGACAGAGTGTAAAAGTGGAAGGAATTTTAGCTTGGTAGATTTTGGGCTTTTTGAGCTTTGAGCTAGAAAGCATTTGGCCTTGGGTTACTTTTGCCTATCCCCTCTGAGCTGTCATCTGAACTGGTGAGCTTTTGGGGCTTTTTCCTCTTGGAGGTGAGGTGAGTAGCAGGGTCAGATGGGTGCTTTCTCTGCCTCTCTGTGCTAGCAGGTTTTAAAATTGAATAATTGGGATTTTCATTCTTTTATAACAACACGAGGGTTCTGTGTGTCCATAGGGATTAGGGCGAAGCTAGAATGCCTCTACTATCTGCATCATTTGATCTTTGATCCACTGGTAGAGGAGCTATGACTATCCTGACTCAGCTCTACTGTTCAAACTGATAAGGGTCTCTGGGCAGTCCTAGCAGTCAGGAGCATCAGTGGGAGGTAACTTATGGGTTTGTTCTGGGATTTTCCTGTGATGCAGCTGTAGAGGGCTGTGAGTGAGATCAGATGCCATGTCATGGTGAGTGTGGGGCCATTGTCCCTAGGCCAGGAAAAGCAGGCTGCTGAGCTATCACAGCCTGATCTGCTTTAACCGAGATGGGCTGTGGTTTGGACTATGGTTCTGTTGTTTTCCATGTGGTGACTTCAGCAGAGATCCTTGTCCTCTGACCCTTCTTGAGTGTTAACTGTCCAAGGAGGAGGGGACCCTGTGGCTTGGGCAGTAGAAAGTTGTGGTGCTTATAGAATCACTATCTAGTGTGCACACCCAGGCATTGCTTTTGCTGTGCATTAATTAGATAGATTGGAAAACTGAAAGTCTCATTTCTAGAAATGCCTCGTGTTATATTCCACACAAGGTTTTGTGTAACAAATTTTACAAATAGTTTTGAAACTGGTAAAAAAGAAGTGGTGGTGGTCATCATTAAGCAATAATTGCTTACTATTTTTTTAATTTATTTTTTATTTTTCAACTACCACCGGGCACAAAGGTGTGATTCAAGGGAATTCAATTCCTGGGTTCAAATGGATTTTCTGAGCTGCAAAATTTTGTCAGCGTCAGGTGTGCCTGGGTTTAGGTAAGTGGAAACGGAAGATTCCATATCTTGTGACATAATCCACGCAGCAAGAAACAGATATTAAATTATTCTCCAACATTTTTGTGTGTGAGTGTTGGTGAGGGGCTGGGCTGTGCTTGAACCCACAAGGGAACATGAGGGACTGCAAGCCACAGCCCATCTTTATTATCATCTCCATTTTCCAAGAGATTTCCAGAGGAAAAGGACTCTCTAAAGGAGTTTAGTAGCAGCAGGAGGGTCATAAATAGTACAGTTTAGGTGTCACTTTGAGTTTGTCTTGTAGGAGTTGTGAAACCTGTGTTTATTTAATTTGTATTAAATTTAAAAATCAAAGATATGTCTGATCCAGTGCACATTTTTCATGTTAGAGTTTCCTTAGGTATTTTCATGTAAACTTGGCTATATTTTAGGCTTATGTTTTTGGCTTTTCTCTTATCCCTCATTCTTTCACAAATACTGTACACCTTCTTGATTGTTGAAGTTTGTGCTAAATATAGAAATCACATCATGCCAAAAGATTATGAGATTAGTGGCAATAGACACATCACTTATTTTTCTGTTTTCCTCTGTTTCTTACCAGGTGGCTTTTCTGATATGAGATAGAGATTTTGTGTTGTCCTTTAACAAGATATAAACAATTTGCATTTATGTCTGTAGAAGGCGGAAGAGACAACATGAAGGTGGGTGATACCAGTTGACCAGTTTACTCCTTTTCTTTTGGCATAATCTTTTGGTGATCTGTCCTTTTCTTTAGAAGTTTCATGTGTCCAGTGGACTCCATATTCTTTATTTGGATGTTTTTATTCTCCTGAAAATATTATATCAAAACCCTGCCCCATACCTAATTCTGGGGTGAGGATAGTTCATTTCAGGCAGTTATATATTTTTATATGGCAAAATGTTTTTGAAAATAGAAAAAGTATATTCTCTCAATTTAAGTTAAAAAAATCTTTGAAAGTTTACAAATATATCTTCAACTCTATTTATTTGTAGATAATAAAGGACATTCACTTTGATATTCAGCCAGTCTTTTACAAGTAGCTTTTAAATGAAATCAATGTAAATCCTATGTGCCTGCCTCTGCCTCCCAGGTATGTAAAGTCATGTGCCTCCCAAATGCTGGGATTAGGGCTATTGAACCACCAACATCTTGTCATTGTAACTCCTGAATTTAAAAAACAACTAATTAATAGAGAACTGCTTGTCTCTGCTGGGATTAAATGAATGGTCTATCACCACACTGCTCAAATATGTTATATTCACTCCAAATTATACCAACTCAAACAAGTTTATACCTTTGAATTTACTTCAAACATTTTAAACCTCTTAACTGTTTTTACTATGAAACAACAAAATTATCCTTTTTTATTTAAGAAGTAAACTTTAGTCTTTATTAAGTTAGTTTGGACTGAATGACCACACTCTCTGATGAACAGTGACCTCTGCTTATTCAGGAGATTTCTACTATTCAAATCTAATCGTTATCAATTTTGATAGAATCCACCTTTCTTTTCCTGTGGAAACATTCTGTTTTACCAGTGAAGACACAGTTCAACAGTTTCTCATTGTCTACTCCTTTTAGTTTTGTTTACTTCTTTTTTTCTAGAGTATTTAGGTGTGATGTTAAGTTGCTACTAAGAGATCTTTCTGATTATTTTTTTCTGAATGTGCTCAGTGGTATGAACTGTCCTCTGGGCAACACTTCCATTGTGTACTATGAGTTTTGATATGTTGTGTATTCATTTCATTGACTTCTAGAAAGTCTTTAATTTCTTTATTTCAGTTTTGATCCATTTTTATTCAGTAGAGAGTTGTTCAATTTCTATGAGTTTGTAAGATTTCTGTTGTTTTTGTTATTCGTGATGTGCTGCTTTAAACGTTAGTGGTCTGATAGGGTGCAGGAGGTTATTGCAAGTTTCTTATATATTTTTGAGACTTCCACTGTTTAAGTATATCATCAAGTTTGGAGAACAATATATGAGTTGCTGAGAAGAAGGAACAATCTTTTGTGCTTGGGTGGATGTTCTGTAAACATCATTTGGGTATATTTAGTTTTTTGATGTTTGTTAGCTGGAGCATTTCTCTGTTCAGTTTGATCAGGAGGACCTGTCCATTGGTGAGAGTCATATATTGAAGTCTTCTCCTATCAGTTCATAAGGGCCAGGATGTGATGCAAGCTGCAGAAGGGTTTCTTTTATAACTCGGGTGCTCTTATGTTTGGGGCATAGTTGTTAAGTATTGAAATGTTATATTGCTGGATGGTTTTTTTTTAATATGTCATGTCCTTTGCCATCTTTTGATTAGTTGTTTTTGAAGTCTCTTTTGTTAGATATTAAAATTGCTTTACAAGCTTGATACTCTAATTCATTTATTTGGAATATCTTTTCCAAACCTTTACCTTGAGATAATATCTATCTTGATGTGAAGCTGTGTTTGATGTATTTAGAAGAAGGGTGGATTTTGTTTTATCATCCATTTTTGTGAGCCTGTGTCTTTTTATTGGTGAATTTGGGTCAATGGTATTAAGAGATATCAACAAAGAGTGATTGTAAATCCTGGTATTTTGGTGAAGGTGGTGGTGGTTTTAGCACCCTGTGTTGAGCTATATTTATAGATACATATTGTTTAAATTTGACCTTATCATGAAACATCTTATTTTCTTCATTTGCTGATTGAAACTTTCAGGGCACGGTTAGTAATTTGTCTTGGCTTTTGTAGTTTTTTAGAATCAGAAGCACTCTGTCTAAGCTGTTCAACTTATAGCATTTTTACTGAGAATACAGGATTAATTCCAATAGATCTGCCTTTTTTTTTTTTTTGTTTTTTTTTGTTTTTTTCTGATTGGTTTGTTTGTTTGGTTTGGTTTTGTTTTTGTTTGTTTGTTTGTTTGTTTGTTTTCAGTTGCAGGTTTTCATATTCTTTCTTTGTTCTGCATGTTTTGTATTTTGATTATTCTGTGCTAAGAGGACTTTCTTTTCTGGTCCAGTCTCTTTGGTGTTTTGTATGCTTCTGTGCCTTCATAGACATCTTCTTCTTTAGGTTAAGAAGTTTTTCTTGTATGATTTTGTTGAAAATATCTTCCGGACCTTTGATCTCATCCTTCTTCTTCTAATCTGATTATCAGCATGTTTTGTGGCGTCATAATGTCCCAGAGTTCCTGGATGTTTCCTGAAAGTTTGTATGTAGACCAGGCTGGTTTTACAGCTCGACTGGTTTTACCCCAGTCGAGTGTTGGGCTTAAATCTAGGCCAACATGCCTGGCATCAACATCACCATCATTGGCTGCTGAGCATGGAATATAGAGTTTTAGGTATTTAATTTGTTTTCTTTTTTATATGTAAGCATAGGTTATTTTGTTGATATTCATCAACATCGTGCATTTGAAATTTGGCAGGGAGTATATTTAATTTCTTAGGATGCCATTTATTCATGACACTAACACTATCTGAGCTTTCCGAGTCATTGAATTGTAGGTGTGTGACGCTCTTCTTACCTGTTTTTTTTTTTTTTAATTTTATTTGTTTTATTCACATTTAATTTATTTTTAATTTAAATTTGTTTTTTTTTTTATTTATTCTCTGACATGAACTCGAGTCTTTGATCACCTCCTCATTGGTGGTGCAGCCTTACAAGGCCACAGAGGAAGATGATGCAGCCAGACTTGATGAGACCTGATAAGCTAGAAGGGAAGGAATTCCTCCCCAGTTAGGAGACTAGAGAAAGGGCATAGGGACAGAAGAAGGAGGTGGGTGGGACTGGGAGGAGATGAGAGAGGGGGCTATGGCAAGGATACAAGGTGTACACATTGTAATAAATAAATTAATTAAATTTAAAAAATAATTTATCCACTTAACATCCCAATTGTATTCTTCTCCCTTGACTCTTCCTTGTCTCACCCTCCATTCTTCTTTCCTCCTTATCCCACTTCCTATATCTCAGATACAGGGAACCCTCCTCTCCTACCATCTGAACCCAGCCGATCAGGTCTCACTAGGACTTCCTGCATCCTCTTCCTCTGTGGCATAGCAATGCCCCCTCCATCAAGGGAAATGATCAAATAGCAGACAACAGAGTCCATGTCAAAGCCAGCACCTTCTCCACTTACTATGGATCGAACATGGAGACTGAGCTGCCTATCAGCTACATCTGAGCAGGGGTCTGGTTCCTCTTCGTGAATGGTCTTTGGTGGGTCCATCAATCTCTGCAAGTCCCCATGGGCCCAAATTTGTTGTCCTTGTTGGTCTTCTTATGGAGGTCCTGCCAGCTCTGGGTCTTTCTACATTCTATCTTCCCACTCTTTCCTATGATTCCCTGTCCTCTACCCAAAGTTTGGCTGTGAATCTTAGCATCTGCTTCGAACCACTGCTGGGCAGAGTCTTTTGGAGGATATGTATGTTAGGTTCTCATCCTCTTCCCTCTCAGTCACTTCTGGTGTCGATTCTATTTGCACTTTTGCATGAGAATTGAGGATCCACCATAGGGTCCTCCTTTTTATTTAGCTCCTTTAGGTCTGCAGATTGTAGTATGTTTATCCTATATTATGGCCATTATCCATTTACAAATGAGCATATACTGTGCATGTCTTTCTGGTTTTGGAATAACTCACTAAGGATGATCATTTCTAGTTCCATCACTTGCCTGAAATTTTCATGGTTTCCTTTTTTCTTTTTTAAATACCCGAGTAGCATTGCACTGTGTAAATGTACCACAATTTCTGTAAAACAATGGTTCGTTTGAGAGACATGTAGTTTGTTTCCCTATTCTGGCTATTATGAATATAGATGCTATGAACACAGTTGAGCGAATATCTTTGTTGAATGGTGGAGCATATTTTGATATATGTCCAGGAATGGTAGACCTGGGTCTTGAAGTAACACTATTTCCAATTGTCTGAGAAAGCATCGGATTGATTTTTATAGTGGTTGTATAAGTTTGCACTCCTACTAGCAATGGAGGAGTGTTCCTCTTTCTCCACATTCTCACTAGCTTGCTGTCACTTCAGCTTTTGACATTAGCCATGATGGGTTTAAGATGGAATGTCATTTGCATTCCCATGATGACTACAGATATTGAGCATTTAATCTCCACCATTTGATATTCCTCTGTGGAGAATTCTCTGTTTAGTTCTGTACCCCAGATTTAATGTGGATTATTTGGATTGCTGGAGTTAAATTTCTTGAGCTTTTTATATATCTTGTTTATTAGCCCTCTCTGTTGTATGTAGGGTTGGTGAAGATCTTTTGTCAGGCTGTAGGCTGTCATTTTGTTCTATTGACAGAGTTCATTGCTTCATAGAAGCTTTTTGTTTCATGAGATCCTATTCATTAATTCTTGATCTTAGAGCCAGTGCTCTTGGTGTTTTTTGTTGAGGAAGTTATCTTCTATGCCAATGAGATCAAGGCTCTTTCCCACTTTTTTTTCTAACAGATTTAGTGTATTTGCTTTTATGTTGAGGTCCTTGATCAACATGAACTTTATTTTAGTGCAGGGTGATAAATATGGATCTATTTTCATTTTTCCACATGTAGATTTCCTGTTAGACCAGCACCATTTATTGAAGATCTGTCTTTCCTTTTTCCATTGCATGGTTTTGACTTTTTTCCCAAAAATCAAGTGGCCATAGCTGTGTGGGTTTATTTATGGTTCTTCACTTCAATTCCATTGATCCACCATTCTGTTTTTATTACAGTACCGTGCAGTTTTATTACTATTGATTTATAGTAGAGCTTGAGATCAGGGATGGTGATACCTACTGAAGATCTACTATAATACAGGACTGTTTTAGCTATTCTGGCTTTTTTATTTTTCCATATGAAGCTGAAAATTTATTTTCAAGTTCCTTAAGGAATTGTGTTGATATTTTGATGGGAATATTATTTAATACATAGATTGTTTTTGGTATGATAGCAATTTTTACTATGTTGATCCTACTGACCCATGAGCATGAGAGATATTTCTCTCTTCTGGTATCTTTTTCAATTTCTTTCTTCAGAGGCTTAAAGTTGTTTGTTTTGTTTTGTTTTGTTTTGTTTTGTTTTTGTTTTTTTCATGAAGGTTTTTCACTTGCTTGTTGAGGACAACTCCAAAATACATTATGTTTTTTTTTTTCCTGCCTATTGTGAAGGGTGTTGTTCTCCTAAATCTTTCTCAGTCCATTTGTCTTTTGCATACAGCAGTGCTGCTGATATTTTTTTTTAGTTAACTTTATATCCAACCACTTTGATAAAGTGTTTTCAAGTGTAGGAGTTCCCTAGAGTAGAATATTTGGGGTCACTTTTATAGACTGTCATATATGTGAATAGCAATACTTTGAATTCTTCCTTATCAATTTGTATCCCCTTGATCTCCTTTAGTTGTCTTATTGCCCCAGATAGGACTTTGAGTACTGTACTGAAGAGATTTGGAGAGACTGTGTGGTCTTGTCTTGTCCCTGAGTTCAGTGGAATTGATTTAACTTTCTTTCCATTTAGTTTGATGTTAGCTATAGGATTGCTGTATATTGTCTTTACTAGTTTTAGATCTGTGCCTCTGTCCCCAGTTTCTCCAAGACTTTAAACAAGAATAACTGTTGGATATTGTCAAATGTTTTTTCAGCATCTAACGAAATGATCCTGTTTTGTTTTGTTTTGTTTTTTTTCAATTTGTTTTTATGACAGATTAAGATTCCCTATATTGAACTATCCCTGCATGCCTGGGATGAAGCCTACTTGGTAATGGGGGATGATATGTTTGATATGTTCTTGGATTTGGTTTGCGATTATTTTATTGAGTATTTTTGCATCATTGTTCATAAAAGAGATTGGTCTGAAGTTCTCTTTTTTTTGGGGATCTTTGAGGATTTATCAAGGTGACTGTGGTCTTACAAAAGGAGTTTGGTCATGTTGTGTCCATTTCTATTTTGTGGAATAATTTGAAGAATATCAATATTGACTCTTCATTGATGGTCTTGTAGAATTCTGCTCTGAATTCATCTCACTCTTGGCTTTTTTTGGTTGCAAGTATTTAGATGGCTGCTTCTATTCCCTTAGGCAGTAAAAGACTATTTAATATCTTTACCTGATTTTGATTCAACTTTGGTAAGTGGAATCTAACAAGAGAATTGTATATTTCATTTAGATTTTTAAATTATGTGGCATATAGGTTTTTGACATAAGATCTAATGGTTCTTTGGATTTTCTCAGTGTCTGTTATCTCTCTCTCTTCCTATCAGACTGTTGATTTGGATAGTGTCTTTCTGCCATTTACTTAGTTTGACTAAGAGTTTGTCTATGTATTTGATTTTTTCAAAGAACTAGCTCTTGGTTTTGTTGATTCTTTGAATTATTCTCTTTGTTTCTAATTTATTGATTTCAGCCCTGAGTTTGGTTAGTCCTAGCAGTCTACTCCTGTTGAGTGTGTCTGCTTCTTTTTTCTAGGGCTTTCAAGTGTGCCATTCAGTTGCTTGTATGGGATGTCTCCAATAGCTTATGAAGGCCTTTAGTGCAATTAAAACTCCTCTTAGGACTGCTTTCATTGCAGTTTGGGTATGAGGTACCTTCATTTTCATTGAATTTTAGGACGGTCTTTCTTCATTTCTTCCCTGACCTAGATTTCATTGAGTAGGGAGTTGTTCAGTTCCCACGTGTGTGTAGGCTTTTTGTTATTCCTGTTATTGTTGAGGTCCATCTTTAGTCCATCATGGTCTGATGGGATAAAAGATATTATTTCAATCGTGCTGTACCTGTTGAGGCCTGGTTTGTGACCTACTGTATGTTCAGTTTTGGAGAAGGGTCCATGAGGTGCTGAAAGAAGATAGGTTCTTTTCTGTTTGGGTTAAAAAATTCTCTAGATATCTGTTAGGTTCATTTGATTCATGACATTCATTTGTGTCATTATCTCTCAGTTTAAGTCCTTTTCCATTACTCTGTCCCTTGATGATAGTGACATGTTGACCTCTCCCACTATTAATGTATGGTAATTGATATGTTCTTTAAGCTTTATTAATGTTTCTTTTACAAATGTGGGTGTCCTTGTATTTGGGGCATTGTTGCTCAGAATACAGATGCCATCTTGGTGGAATTTTCCCTTGTTGAGTATGAAGTATTCTTCCTCATTATTTATTTATTTATTTATTTATTTATTTTTATTTAGGAGCAATAACTGATATCAGGCAATATTTTCATAGTTTGAAACTATTTGTAACCACATAGTTTTTAAAAAAATCTTTCAACATTTTATTGTGTTCTTTTTAAATTTTTATTAATAACTGTTTATTCACTTTGTATCCCCCCTGTACCTCCCTCCTTCCTCCCCTCCCAATCCCACCCTACATCTTTCCCACCCCTGTCCCTTTCCCAGTCCACTGATAAGGGAGGTCCTCCTCCCCTTCACTCTGATCCTAGTCTATCAGGTCTCATTAGGAGTGGCTGCATTGTCTTCTTCTGTGGCCTGGCAAGGCTGATCCCCTCTCAATGGGAGGTGATCAAAGAGCAGGCCAATGAGTTCCTGTCAGAGACAGTTTCTGTCCCCATTACTATGAAGCACCCTTGGATACTGAACTGCCATAGGCTACCTTTTTGTGCAGGGGTTTCAGGCCATCTCCATGAGTGGTCCTTGGCTGGCATATCAGTTTCAAAAAAGACCCCTTTGCCCAGAATTTTTGAACCTGTTACTGTCCTTGTGGAGCTCCTGTCCTCTCCAGGTTTACTATCTCCCAGTTCTTCCATAAGAGTCCCTGTACTGTGCTCAATGTTTGGCTATGAGTCTCAGCATATGCCTTGATACCCTGCAGGGTAGAGCCTTTCAAAGGCCGTCTGTGGTAGGCTCCTGTCCTGTGTATGTATTCTCCCTCATCTGATTCCCATCCTCTTTGCCTTTCTGCATGGGGTTTCAGCATCTTAGCCAGCATACTCCTTCCTGATTAACTCCCTTAGGTGTACAGATTTTAGTATTTTTATCCTATATTTTATATTCTATACCTACTTATGAGTGAGTATATGCCCTGTGAGTCTTTCTGCTTCTGGGATACCTCACTCAGGATGATATTTTCCACTTCCCACCATTTACCTGCAAATTTCATGTTTTCCTTGTTTTTCATTGCTGAGTAATATTCCATCGTATAGATATACCACAATTTCTGTATCCATTCCTCAACTGAGGGCCATCTGTGCTGTTTCCAGCTTCTGGCTATTACAAATAAAACTACTACAAACATAGTTGAGCAGATGTCCTTGTTGTATACTTGAGCACCTTTTGGATATATGCTTAGGAGTGGTATAGCTGGATCTTGAGGTGGCGCTATTCCTAATTGTCTGAGAAAGTGCTAGGTTGATTTGTAAAGTCGTTGTATAAGTTTACATTCCCACCAGCAATGAAGGAGGGTTCCCCTTTCTCCAAATCCTATCCAGCATGAGTTGTCACTTGAGTTATTTGTCTCAGTCATTTTGATGGGTGTAAGGTGAAATCTCAGGGTGGTTTTGATTTGCATTTCCCTGATGACTAAGAATGTTGAACATTTCGTTAAGTGTTTCTCTGCCATTCTATATTCCTCTACTGAAAATTCTCTGTTTAGCTCTGTACCCCATTTTTTTTAATTTGGGTTACTTGATTTGTTGGTGTTTAACTCCTTGAAATCTTTATAAATACTGGATATTAACCTTCTGTCAGATATAGGGTTAGTGAAGATCCTTTCCCAATCTGCAGGCAGTCATTTTGTTTTGACAACAGTTTCCTTTGACTTTCAGAAGTTTTTCAGTTTCATGAGGTCCCATTTATTTATTGTTGTCTCCTGTTCCAATGAGTTCAAGGCTCTTCCTCACTTTTTCTTCTAACAGGGTTAGTATGTCTGGTTTATACTGATGTCTTTGATCCACCTGAACTTTAGTTTTGTGCAGAGTGATAAATATGGATCTATTTGCATTTTTCTACATATAGACATCCATTTAGACCAGCACCTTTTGTTGAAGATGCTATCTTTTTCCCATTGTATGGTTTTGGCATCTTTGTCAAAAATCAGGAGTCCATAGTGTGTGGGTGTATTTCTGGGACTTCTATCCAATTCCGTTGATCCACTGGTTGGTGTCTATGCAAGTACCATGCAGTTTTTATTACTGTTGCTCTATAGTACAGCTTGAGATCAGGGATGGAGATATCTCCAGAAGACCTTTTATTATGGAAGCTTGTTTTAGCAATTCTGGGTTTCTTGTTATTCCATATGAAGTTGGGAATTTTTCTTTCAAGGTCTGTAAAGAATTGTGTTGGTAATTTGATCGGAATTACATTAAATCTGTAGATTGCATTTGGTAAGAGGACCATTTTTACTATGTTAATCCTACAAAGCCATGAGCATGAGAGATCTTTACATCTTCTGGTATCTTCTTCTATTTCTTTCTTTAGAGACTTGAAATTTTTTCATACAAGTTTTTGACTTGCTTGGTTAGGGTCACACCAAGGTACTTTATGTCCTTTTTGACTATTGTGAAGGGTGTTGTTTACCTGATTTCTTTCTCAGCACTTTTTTCTTTTGTATACAGGAGGGCTACTTATTTTTTGAGTTGATTTTGTATCCAGCCACATTGCTGAAAGTATTTGTCAGCTTTAGGGGTTCCCTGGTAGAATTTTGGGGGTCACTCAGGTATACTATCATATCATCTGCAAATAGTGATACTTTGACTTCTTCCTTTCTTTCCCATTTGTATCCCGTGGATCTTCTTTAATTGTCTTATTACTCTAGCAAGGACTTCGAGAACTATGTTGAAGAGATATGGAGAGAGGGGGCACCCTTGCCTTATCCCTGAATTCAGTGGGATTGCTTTATGTTTCTCTCTGTTCAGTTTGATGTTGGCTATAAGTTTGCTGTATATCACCTTTATTATGTTTAGGTATATGCCCTGTATCCCTGATCTCTCCAATACTTTAAACATGAATGGATGCTGGATTTTTTCAAATGCTTTTTCAGCATCTAAGGAGATTATCATGTGTTTATTTTTCTTTCAATTTGTTAATATGGTGGATCATATCGATGGATTTTTGCATATTTAACCACCCCTGCATACCTGGCCTGAAGCCTACTTGGTTGTAGTGGATGATACCTTTGATGTGTTTTTGTATTGGGTTTGCAAAGTATTTTGTTGAGTATTTTTTCATCAATGTTCATAAGGGAGATTGGCCTGAAATTGTCTTTATGCTGGGGTATCCAGGGCTGCTTGCTCCTGAATAACTGGATTCTGGAGATGCCATATTGCTTTGTCTTTTGTTGGTTGAGCTTTTACAGTGGCCTCTACCCATTTGGGATATCTTAGGTGTTGGGTGTTAGTTTCTGGTACTTCCTGGAATCCTGTGTTGGGTCGAATCCCCTTGGCAGGAAGATGATTTTTCCCAAAGGAGCTCTCCTCCATTGTTTAGGTATGGTCACTGAATGGCAGGTGTTTTTCAGGAATTGCCACAGCTCATCTCAGGCATACAGGCCTGAGTACTAATTCTTGCCTTTGTTAGTAAATGGGGCTATCCTCTCACCCAGAGAACTTCTGGAGACAGCTGCCCTGCTGCTGGGTTTCTTGCTGTAAATTTAGTGAGCTGCTGCTGTAACCTGAGTGCCCTGTGGCTTGGTCAGTTTAGTTATGGATAACTGGTTGTCCTTTGGAGCAGTATCTGGAGGTTGATCTCAGGGAACCCAGGCTCCTGTAGGTCTCAGTTTGGAGCTCGGTGCCCCAGTACACAAGTGCTAATCAGTGGCAGGTGAGCACCACTCTCATGTGTACAGCAAGAGGCTAGAGTCTGGAGCCTGTGTATAACCAGAAACTTTTCTGGAGCTAGGTGTCCTGAGGTAGGGCCAGATATTCCCCCACCTTTGGGTTTTCTCCCAACAGAAAGACACAGTCTGTACTGTTGGGGGGGTGTAGAGTGCATAGGCACTTGCTTGTGAATGGTGGCTCCAAGCTGGTGACTGGACAGGAACCTGGAAAATTTCTCTCCGATGTATTCCTGTGGGGTTATGTGGTCAGTGGTAGTGGAGGCACACAGGTGGTAGTGGTGGTGGGAGGGTCAGCTGAGTGCACCTAAGCTGGGACCTGCTGTTTCCATCCCTGTGGGGATTTCTCCCAACAGAGAAACCCAGCCTCTAGTGACCTGGTGCACACAGTTCTGTCTGCAATGAGAGTCATTTGTGTGGGGCTGGTGGCTGGAGCCCCACTCAGGGCTGGCTGCCTCCCACCACAGGTCTACAGGACCTTTTCCAGGAATAGACCCAGAGTGACATTCCGTCAGTCCCACTTGCTTCCTTCCCTGTGGTTTTTCTTGAGAGTGGGACTCCCAGTCTCTGGTGCTCTGGGGTGCACAGTTCAGCCTTAAAAGGTGATCAGGACACACTTCTTGGGTCTATTTCCTTGAAAATCTTATTCCTGCCAAAACAGCCCAGAAATTTTCCAGGGGTTTAGCTGGGTGCTCTGAGGTTGAACCCAATTGTTTTTCTCATCATTTTGGTTTTCTTATCACTTTCCCCAGTAAAAACAGTCAATGTTGTTGGGACCAACTGTTCCAACTATTTGTCGCTGTGCAGTCTCTTTTACCCTGCAGAGTCAGTATGCAATCAGCCCTGCCATCTGGAATCTATTTTTTATTTTTACTGAATATGAGATTTTGATTGTATTCATGAATATGAAGCTTTGTGTGCCTGATTGTCACAGTAGTCCAAGATGTGTTCAGAACTCATGAACTTATAGTAATTGATAATAGTGGTTCCCAGTTAAACACTGACATTTGAGACCAATTATTTACAAGAGCAGCAAGAATGCCTCACTGCTGAGCCATCTCTCCTATCTTATGTTGCTCATTTATGATCAGCATTTATATTGTTAATATTTTTGTCTTTCTATTTTTACCTGTTTAAACATGCATTCCCTTTTAGTAAGATATCATTGAATTTACAGTTTGCTGGGGCAGTGCAGATTTCTGGAAAATAAATATACAACAGGAGTGAATGTATAATTCCTTGTAGAAGCTTCCAGTAAAGACCTCTGAGTTCTTTCAATATTTTGTGTTTGTTTGTTTTGACTTTTAGGGGAGGCTCTGTCTTACTATATAGGTCTGGCTGTCCTAGAACTATTTGAATACATAATGCTGACATCCAGTTCAATAAGATACACCTGCGTCTGCCTTCTGAATGATGGAATTGAAGGCATGACAGAATACACCCAACTTGTCCACCATTTTTTGTAGTTAGTAACTGTTAATAAATTTTCTCTGATCTGTACTTAGTATTGTTCATCTGTTAATTTCTCTCTCTCTGTGTGTCTCTATGTCTCTGTCTCTCTATTTCACACTCTTCTCTCTGTTTGTCTTTGTCCACATTAATTGCCATGTCCATTCCAAAGCTATATCCTATTCAAAAAGTTCAGATATGATACAGTTAAAACTTGTTATTCCGTTTTCTTCTAAAATGACTTAGTGATAACATTAACACTTCTTTTTTAATAGAAAAGTTTTAATCTTTATTTTTAATCTATAGACTACATTATTTAGTAGGAGGATATACAAAACAATGATCAAAGAATAATCATGTGTTCTATTCCTTTTCTTTTGTCTGGTCACTCAGAAATATGGTGTTATTGGCTATGATTGTTGTTGCTTGCCACTCACATTATATTTATCCATGTATTCACTGTAGTCCACTTTCCCTTCCACAAATATATGAGCCCCCCTCTTCACATACTGATATGCCACATCCCTGAGCCCTGGTCAAAACATAATATTCAGTACCATGTTGTCTTTTGACTGATGTTACCCATCTGTTCAGTGTCCCCTGATCAACACATCTCATTTGTTGCTATATAAATTATCATGACTGTGTTTTGTCCTTCCACCTGTATCATGACAGGGTCCTGACCTACTCACCCAAGTAACTGAAGATGATTCATAGATTGCTCAAGAACCCAACTAATGGCTAATTTATATTCATGTCTTACAAACTGATGAAAGACAGGTTTTTGAAGCACGCCTTTCGGTTTTTTTTTTCAATCTAACCTTTAGGCTTTTTCATTTCCCCTACTTCACATCACCCACAGCACCCAGCTGTATAACATTTGCACTTCTGTGTCCGAAAATAAATTGAAGAAGCAGTAGAATTATATGATTATATTGAAATGAAGTATAAATTTATATCGTTGCCACTGTTTCTGTTGTACAAATGTATGGCATATTTTAGAATTCGGTGACATTCAATGATGTGCATGTGAAATTCAGCCAAGAAGAGTGGGCCTTGCTAGAACCTTCCCAGAAGCAACTCTACAAAGATGTGATGCTAGAGACCTGTGAAAACCTCACTGCTATAGGTAAGACTGCAATTTTTCTTTCACTTTTAAAATAAAGAGACAACTCTTACTTTGTTATTGTTCCTCTTCTATAATTCCAATTGAGAATGAGGAAGAATGAGGTAAATAAATAATGCATGGTTTTAAGGGTCACAGAAGATAGTAATTTAAGTTTTGCCTTAATAATAACATGATATTTCCAATAATATATATTTTCTGGTACTATATTTTAGGCTACAATTGGGATGACCATAATATTGAAGAATTTCAAAGTTCTACAAGTAATAAAAGGTAACTTTATGTGCATGTTGATACAGATATAAATCTTAATTTTTAATATGTCCTGGAAGTTTGGTGTTTTTTTTGTTTTTGTTATTTTTTTTTATTGGCTGTTTTTATTTTCTGTTTTTGAAATAGATTTTTTTCTGGGTATCTGTGACTTTCTTAGACTTGCTTGTTAGACCAACCTGACCTCAAAATCACACAGATCTGCCTGCTTGTGCCTCCACAAGCACTGGGATTGAAGGCATGTACCAGCACACATGGCTGTGTCCTGGAAGTTTTAAAGAAAAGCAACAGTGTAAAAACAGCACAGCTTTATTTGTACTGATGATCATT
>JAEOAE010003274.1:0-23995 GCA_036365155.1 Meriones psammophilus
GAAAGAACATGAACACAAAGCACAACTTTGTAAACTAATTCACATACATGTTGCCCGCTCAATTATTATAACAGGAAAACTGAAAAGTGATATATCACACTATACAGCACAGAATCATGTTTCCAACAGAAGAACAGAAAGGCAAAGCACTACTTTGTAAACTAAATCACATGTGTGTAGCTTGCTCAATTAGGAATACAGGAAAACTGAAAAGCGATATGTCGAACTGTACAGCACAGGAACAAGTTTCCATCGAAAAGAACAGAAACGCAAAGCACATCTTTGTAAACTAATTCACATTCATGTCGCATGTTCAATTATTATAACAGGAAAACTGAAAAGTGATATAACCCTAAACCTAACACTAAGCCCCTAACCCTAACCTAACCCTATGCCCCTAACCCTAAACTAACCCTAACCCTAACCCTAACCCTAACCTAACACTAACTTGTTCCTAAGAGGAACAAGTTTCCAACGAAAAGAACATAATCGCAAAGCACTACTTTGTAAACTAAATCACATGTGTGCCACACGCTCAATTAGGAATACAGGAAAACTTAAAAGTGATATAATGCACTGTACAGCACAGGAACAAGTTTCAACAAAAGAACAGGAAAGCAAAGCACTACTTTTAAACTGAATCACATGTGTGTCGCCGCTCAATTAGGAATACAGGAAAACTGAAAAGTGTATCTCAGACTGTAAGGCACAGAAAAAGTTTCAATCGAAAGATAAGAAACGCAAAGCACAACTTTGTAAACTAATTCACATACGTGTCGCCCGTTCAATTATTATAACAGGAAAACTGAAAAGTGATATATCGAACTGTATAGCACAGGAACCTGCTTCCATCGAAAGAACAGAAACGCAAAGCAAAACTTTGTAAACTAATTCACATTCATGTTGCCTGTTCAATTATTATAACAGGAAAACTGAAAAAAGTGTTATAACCCTAACCTAACCCTAAGCCTAACACTAACCCTAACCCTAACCCTAACCCTATCCCTAAACCTAACCCCTAACCCTAATCCTAACCCTAACCCTAAGCCCCTAACCCTAACACTAACCCTAACCCTAAGCGCCTAACCCTAATCCTAACCCTAACCCTAACCCTAACCCTAACCCTAACCCTAACCCTAACCCTAACCCTAACCCTAACCCTAAATCTCCGCTAACCCTAAGCCTATCCCTAACTCTACCCCTAACCCTAACTCCTTACCCTAACTTGTTCCTAACAGGAACAAGTTTCCAACAAATGAAGATAAACATAAAGCACTACTTTGTAAACTAAATCACATGTGTGCCACTAGCTCACTTAGGAATACAGGAAAACTGAAAAGTGATATAACGACTGTACAGCACAGGAACAATTTTGAACAAAACAACAGAAAAGTACAGCACTATTTTAAACGGAATCACATGTGTGTCGCTCGCTCAATTAGGAATACAGGAAAACTGAAAAGTGTTATTTCGCACTATAAGGCACAGAAACATGTTTCCATCGAAAGAAGAGTAACACAAAGCACAACTTTGTAAACTAATTCACATACGTGTTTCCCGTTCAATTAATATAACAGGAAAACTTAAAAGTGATATATCATCCTATACAGCACAGAATCAAGTTTCCAACAGAAGAACAGAAACGCAAAGCACTACTTTGAAAACTTAATCACATGTGTGTAGCTCGCTCAATTAGGAATACAGGAAAACTGAAAAGCGATATATCGAAATGTACTGCAAAGAAACAAGTTTTCATTGAATGAACAGAAACGCAAAGCACAACTTTGTAAACCTATTCACATTCGTGTTGCCTATTAAATTATTATAACAGGAAAACTGAAAAGTGATATAACCCTAACCCTAACCCTAAGCCCCTAACCCTACCATAACACTAACCCTAAACCTAACCCTTACCATAACCCTTACCCTTGTTCCTGTTCTGTACAGTGCGTTATATCACTTTTCAGTTTTCCTGTATTCCTTGTACCTGTTAGGAACAAGTTATGATTATGGTTATGGTTGGGGGTTAGGGTTAGGGTTTAGGTTAGGGTTAGGTTAGGTAGGGTTAGGGTTAGGGTAGGGTTAGGGTTAGGGTTAGTGTTAGGGTTAGGGGTTAGGGTTAGGGTTGGTATTAGGGGCTTATTGTTAGGGTTAGGCTTATATCACTTTATAGTTTTCCTGTTATAATAATTAAACAGGCGACACGAATGTGAATAAGTTTACAAAGTTAGGCTTTGTGTTTCTGTTCTTTCGATGAGAAGTTGTTTCTTTGTCGTACATTTCGATATATCGCTTTTCAGTTTTCCTGTATTCTTAATTGAGCGAGCGACACACATATGATTTTGTTTCCAAAGTAGTGCTTTGCCTTTCTATTCTTCTGTTGGCATCTTGTTTCTGTGCTGTACAGTGTGATATATCACTTTCAGTTTTCCTGTCATGATAATTGAACAGGCGACGCGAATGTGAATAAGTTTACAAAGTTGTGCTTTGTGTTTCTGTTCTTTTGATGAAAAGTTGTTTCTTTGCCGTACATTTCGATATATCGCTTTTCAGTTTTCCTGTATTCCTAATTGCGCGACTGGCACACATGTGATTTAGTTTACAAAGTAGTCCTTTGCGTTTATTTTCTTTTGTTGGAAACTTGTTCCTCTTAGTAACAAGTAGGGTGAGGGTTAGGGTTAGGGTTATGGTTAGGGTTAGGATTAGGGATAGAGTAGGGTTAGGGTCAGGGTTAGGGTTAGGGGTAAAGGTTAGGGTTATTGTTGGGGTTAGGGGCTTAGGGTTAGGTTTAGGGTTATATCACTTTTCAGTTTTCCTGTTATAATAATTGAACAGGCAGCACGAATGTGAATTAGTTTACAAACTTGTGCTTTGCTTTTCTGTTCTTTCAATGAAAACTTGTTTAGTGCTTTGCGATTATGTTCTTTTGTTGGAAACTTGTTCCTGTTAGGAACAAGTTAGTGTTAGTTTAGGGTTAGGGTTAGGGTTAGGGGCTTAGTGTTAGGTAGGGTTACGGTTAGGGTTAGGGTTAGGTTTAAGGTTAGGTTTAGTGTAGGGTTAGGGTTAAGGTTAGGGTTAGTGTTACGGTTACGGTTAGCGTTAGGGGTTAGGGTTAGGATTAGGGTTAGCGTTAGGGATAGCTTTAGGGGCTTAGGGTTAGGGTTAGGTTTAGGGTTAGGGTTATATCACTTTTCAGTTTTCCTGTATTCCTACTTGAGCGAGTGGCACACATGTGATTTAGTTCACAAAGTAGTGCTTTGTGTTTTTGTTCTTCGTGAAAATTTGTTCCTGTTAGGAACAAGTTAGGATTATGATTAGGGTTAGGGTTAGGGTTAGGGTTAGGGTTAGGGTAGGGTTAGGGTTTAGGTTAGGGTTAGGTTAGGGTTAGGGTTAGGGTTAGGGTAAAGGTTAGGTTTAGGGTAGGGTTAGGGTTAGGGTTATGGTTAGGGACAGCGTTAGGGGTTAGGGTTAGGATTAGGGTTAGTTTTAGTGATAGGGATAGGGACTTAGGGTTAGTGTTAGTGTTAGTGTTAGGGTTAGGGGCTTAGGGTTAGGGTTAGGATAGGTTTAGGGTTAGGGATAGGGATAGGGTTAGGTTTAGGTTAGGGTTAGGGGCTTAGGGTTAGGGTTAGGTTATATCACTTTTCAGTTTTCCTGTATTCCTAATTGAGCGAGTGGCACACATGTGATTTAGTTCTAAAGTAGTGCTTTGTGTTTATGTTCTTTCGTTGGAAATTTGTTCCTGTTTGGAACAAGTTAGAGTTATGATTAGGTTAGTGTTAGGGTTATGGTTATGGTTAGGGGTTAGGGTTAGGGTAGGGTTAGGCTTAGGTTAGGGCCTTAGGTTTAGCGTTAGGGTTATATCACTTTTCAGTTTTCCTTGTATTATAATTGAACAGCGACACTAATGTGAATTATTTTACTAAGTTCTCCTTTGTGTTTCTATTCTTTCGATGAAAACTTGTTTCTTTGCCGTACATTTCCATATATCGCTTTTCAGTTTTCCTGTATTCCTAATTGAGCGAGCAACACACATGTGATTTAGTTTACAAAGTAGTGCTTTGTGTTTCTGTTCTTCTGTTGGAAACTTGTTCCTGTACTGTACAGTGCATTATATCACTTTTCAGTTTTCCTGTATTCCTAATTGAGCGAGTGGCACATATGTGATTTAGTTTATAAAGTAGTGCTTATGTTTTATGTTCTTTTTTGGAAACTTGTTTCTGTTAGGAACAAATTAGGTTAGGTTAACGGTTAGGGTTAGGTTAGGTTAGGGTTAGGTAGGGTTAGGGTTGTGGTTCTGGTTAGGGTTAGGGGTTAGGGTTCTGGGTTAGGTTAGGGATAGGGTTAGGGGTTAGGTTAGTTAGGTTATATCACTTTTCAATTTTCCTGTTTTAATAATTGAACAGGCGACACGTATGTGAATTAGTTTACAAAGTTGTGCTTTGCATTTTCTGTTCTTTCGATGGAAACTTGTTCCTGTGCTGTACAGTTCTTATGATATATCACTTTTCAGTTTTCATGTTATAATAATTGGACGGGCGACAAGTATGTGAATTAGTTTACAAAGTTGTGCTTTGCATTTCTGTTCTTTCGATGGAAACTTGTTTCTGAGCCTTACAGGTTTAGTGATAACACTTTTCAGTTTTCCGGTATTCCTAATTGAGAGAGAGACACAAATGTGATTCCATTTAAAAGTAGTGCTTTGCTTTTCTGTTCTTTGTTCAAAACTTGCTTCCTGTGCTTTACAGTGGGTTATATCACATTTCAGTTTTCCTGTATTCCTAAATGAGCGAGTGGCACACATGTGATTTAGTTCACAAAGTAGTGCTTTGTGTTTATGTTCTTTCGTGAAAAATTTGTTCCTGTTAGGAACAAGTTAGGTTTATGATTAGGGTTAGGGTTAGGGTTAGGGTTAGGGTTAGGTTAGGGTTAGGGTTACTTGTTACGGTTAGGTTTAGGTTAGGGTAGGGGGTTAAGGTTAGGTTTAGGTAGGGTTAGGGTTAGGGTTATGGTTAGGATAGCGTTAGGGTTAGGTTAGGATTAGGTTAGTTTTAGGGATAGGGATAGGGGCTTAGGGTTAGTGTTAATGTTAGTGTTAGGGTTAGGGGCTTAGGGTTAGTGTTAGGATAGGTTTACAAGGTTAGGGATAGGGATAGGGTTAGGTTTAGGTTAGGGTTTGGGGCTTAGGTTAGGTTAGGTTATATCACTTTTCAGTTTTCCTGTATTCCTAATTGAGCAAGTGGCACACATGTGATTTAGTTCACAAAGTAGTGCTGTGTGTTTATGTTCTTTCGTTGGAAATTTGTTCCTGTTTGGAACAAGTTAGAGTTATGATTAGGGTTAGTGTTAGGGTTATGGTTATGGTTAGGGGTTAGGGTTAGGGGTAGGGTTAGGCTTAGGGTTAGGGCCTTAGGTTTAGCGTTAGGGTTATATCACTTTTCAGTTTTCCTTGTATTATAATTGAAAGGCGACACTAATGTGAATTATTTTACTAAGTTCTCCTTTGTGTTTCTATTCTTTCGATGAAAACTTGTTTCTTTGCCGTACATTTCCATATATCGCTTTTCAGTTTTCCTGTATTCCTAATTGAGCTAGCGACACACATGTGATTTAGTTTACAAAGTAGTGCTTTGCGTTTCTGTTCTTCTGTTCGAAACTCGTTCCTGTATTGTACAGTGCATTATATCACTTTTCAGTTTTCCTGTATTCCTAAGTGAGCGAGTGGCACACATGTGATTTAGTTTTAAAGTAGTGTTTTTGCGTTTATGTTCCTTTTTGGAAACTTGTTCCTGTTAGGAACAAATTAGGTTTAGGTTTAGGGTTAGGGTTAGGGTTAGGGTTAGGGTTAGGTTAGGGTTAGGGTTAGGGTTAGGGTTAGGGTTAGGGGTTAGGGTTAGGGTTAGGGGTAGGGATAGGGTTAGGGGCTTAGGGTTAGGGTTAGGGTTATATCACTTTTCAATTTTCCTGTTTTAATAATTGAACAGGCGACACGTATGTGAATTAGTTTACAAAGTTGTGCTTTGCGTTTCTGTTCTTTCGATGGAAACTTGTTCCTTTGCTGTACAGTTCGATATATCACTTTTCAGTTTTCATGTTATAATAATTGGACGGGCGACAAGTATGTGAATTAGTTTACAAAGTTGTGCTTTGCATTTCTGTTCTTTCGATGGAAACTTGTTTCTGAGCTTTACACTGCGCGATAACACTTTTCAGTTTTCCGGTATTCCTAATTGAGAGAGAGACACAAATGTGATTCCATTTAAAAGTCGTGCTTTGCTTTTCTGTTCTTTCATTCGAAAATTCTTCCTGTGCTGTACAGTGCGTTATATCACTTTTCAGTTTTCTTGTATTCCTAATTGAGCGAGTGACACACATGTGATTCCATTTAAAAGTAGTGCTTTGCTTTTCTGTTCTTTTGTTCAAAACTCCTTCCTGTGCTGTACAGTGCGTTATATCACATTTAAGTTTTCCTGTATTCCTAAATGAGCGAGTGGTGCACATGTGATTTAGTTTACAAAGTAGTGCTTTGCGTTTATGTTCTTTCATTGGAAACTTGTTCCTGTTAGGAACAAATTAGGGTTAGGTTTAGGGTTAGTGTTACGGTTAGGGTTAGGGTAGGGTTAGGGTTAGTGTTAGGGGTTAGGGTTAGGGTTAGGGTTAGGGTTAGAGGTAGGGTTAGGGGCTTAGGGTTAGGGTTATGGTTACAACACTTTTCAGTTTTCCTGTTATAATATTTGAACGGGCGACACATATGTGAATTAGTTTACAAAGTTGTGCTTTGCATTTCTGTTCTTTCGATGGAAACTTGTTTCTGTGCCTTACAGTGCGAGATAACACTTTTCAGTTTTCCTGTATTCCTAATTGCATGAGCGACAAACATGTGATTTAGTTTACAAAGTAGTGCTTTGCGTTTCTGTTCTTCTTTTGGAAACTTGTTTCTGTGCTGTACAGTGTGATATATCACTTTTCAGTTTTCCTATTATGATAATTGAACAGGCCACATGTATGTGAATTAGTTTACAAAGTTGTGCTTTGCTTTTCTGTTCTTTCGATGGAAACTTGTTTCTGTGCCTTACAGTGCGAGATAACACTTTTCAGTTTTCCTGTATTCCTAATTGAGCGAGCGACACACATGTGATTTAGTTTACAAAGTAGTGCTTTGCGTTTATGTTCTTTCCTTGGAAACTTGTTCCTGTTAGGAACAAGTTAGGTAAGGTTTTCAGGTTAGGTTAGGTTAGGGTTAGGTTAGGGTTAGGATTTAGGGTTTACGTTAGGGTTAGGTTAGGGTTAGGGTTAAGGTTAGGTTTAAGGTAGGGTTAGGGTTAGGTTTAGGGTAGGGTTAGGGGTTAGGGTTAGGGATAGGTTTAGGGTTAGGGTTATATCACTTTTCAGTTTTCCTGTATTCCTAATTGAGTTAGGAGTGGCACACATGTGATTTAGTTTACAAAGTAGTGCTTTGCGTTTATGTTCTTTCGTTGGAAACTTCCTGTTAGGAACAAGTTAGGGTAAGGTTGGGTTTAGGGTTAGGTTTAGTGTTAGGATTAGGGTTAGGGTTAGGGTTAGGGTTAGCGCTTTTAGGGTTTAGTTTAGGTTTAGGTTTAGGGTTAGGGTTAGGGTTAGGGATTTTAGGGTTAGGGGTTAGGTTGTTAGGTTGTTAGGGTTAGGGTTAGGGTTAGGGATAGGGTTAGGGGTTAGGGTTAGGGTTAGGGTTAGGGTTAGGGTTAGGGATAGGGGCTCAGGGTCAGGGTTGGGTTAGGGTAGGTTTAGGTTTAGGGATAGGTTAGGGTTAGGGTTAGGGTTAGGGACTTAGGGTTAGTGTTAGGGTAGGGTTAGTGTTAGGATTAGGGTTTGGGTTAGGGTTTGGGTTAAACTTTACGTTTAGGTTAGGGTTAGGTTTAGGTTAGGTTTAAAGTTTTAGGTGTTTGGCTTAGTGTGTTAGGGTTAGGGTTGTGTATAGGGTTAGGGAGGTTTAGTTTAGTGTTAGGTTCTTTTTGGGTTAGGCTTCTTTTAGTTAGGCTTAAAAAGGTTTGGGTTGGGTTAGGTTAGGTTTAGGGTTACACATGTGGATAGTGTTAGGAATAGCGTTAGGAGTTAGTGTTAGGATTAGGGTTAGGGTTAGGGATAGGGTTAGGGGCTTAGGGTTAGGTGTTTAGTGTTAGTTTTTAGTGTTAGGGTTAGGGTTAGGGCTTAATGTTA
Organism: Meriones psammophilus; assembly: GCA_036365155.1. Taxonomy (NCBI): domain Eukaryota; kingdom Metazoa; phylum Chordata; class Mammalia; order Rodentia; family Muridae; genus Meriones; species Meriones psammophilus. The sequence continues at coordinate 8,197 of JAEOAE010003274.1, forward strand.
GGGTTAGGATAGGTTTAGGGTTAGGAATAGGTTAGGGTAGGGTTAGGGTTAGGGTTAGGGTTAGCGTTAGGGTTAGGGTTAGGATTAGGTTTAGGGTTAGGGATAGCTTTAGGCTTAGGGTTAGGGTTAGGTTTAGTGTTAGGGTTATATCACTTTTTAGTTTTCCTGTATTCCTAATTGAGCGAGTGGCACACATGTGATTTAGTTCACAAAGTAGTGCTTTGTGTTTATGTTCTTCGTTGGCAATTTGTTCCTGTTAGGAACAAGTTAGGGTTATGATTAGGGGGTTAGGGTTAGGTTAGGGTTAGGGTTAGGGTTAGGGTTAGGGTAGGGTTAGAGTTAGGTTTAGGGTTACGGTTAGGTGTTACGGTTAGGGGTAGGGTTAGGCTTAGCGTTAGGGCCTTAGGTTTAGGGTTAGGGTTATATCACTTTTCAGTTTTCCTTGTATAATAATTGAACAGGCGACACGAATGTGAATTAGTTTACAAAGTTGTGCTTTGCATTTCTGTTCTTTTGATGAAAAATTGTTTCTTTGCCGTACATTTCGATATATCGCTTTTCAGTTTTCCAGTATTCCTAATTGAGCGAGCGACACACATGTGATTTAGTTTACAAAGTTGTGCTTTGTGTTTATGTTCTTTTGTTGGAAACTTGTTCCTGTTAGGAACTAGTTAGTGTTAGGTTAGGGTAAGGGTTAGGGTTAGGGTTAGGGTTAGGGTTAGTGTTAGGGTTAGGGGCTTAGGGTTAGGGATAGGGTAAGGGTTAGGGGCTTAGGGTTAGGGTTAGGGTTATATCACTTTTCAGTTTTCCTGTTATAAAAATTGAACAGGCGACATGAATGTGAATTAGTTTACAAAAATGTGCTTTGCATTTCTGTTCTTCTGTTGGAAACTTGTTTCTGTGCCTTACAGAGTGAGATAACACTTTTCAGTTTTCCTGTATTCCTAATTGAGCAAGCAACACAAATGTGATTCCTTTTCAAAGTACTGCTTTGCTTTTCTGTTCTTTTGTTCGAATCTTGTTCCTGTGCTGTATAGTGTGTTATATCACTTTTCAGTTTTCCTGTATTCCTAATTGAGCGAGTGGCACACTTGTGATTTAGTTTACAAAGTAGTGCTTTGCGTTTATGTTATTTCGTTGGAAACTTGTTCCTGTTAGTACATGTTAGTATATGGTTAGGTTTAGGGTTAGGGTTAGGGTTAGGGGGTTAGGTTAGGGTTAGGGTTAGGGTTAGGGTTAGGGTTAGGTTAGGGTTAGGGTTAGGGTTAGGTTTAGGGTTAGGGTTAGGGTTAGGGTTAGGGTTAGGGTTAGGGGTTAGGTTTAGGTTTAGGGTTAGGGTTAGGTACTTAGGTTTAGGGTTATGGTTATATCACTTTTCAATTTTCCTGTTATAATAATTGAACAGGTGACATGAATGTGAATTAGTTCACAAAGTTGTGCTTTGCATTTCTGTTCTTTCGATGAAAAATTTTGTCTTTGCCGTACATTTTGATATATAGCTCTTTTCAGTTTTCCTGTATTCCTAATTGACGGAGCGACACACATGTGATTTAGTTTACAATGTTGTGCTTTGTGTTTCTGTTCTTTCAATGGAAACATGTTCCTTGTTTCCCTTGTTGCCAGTGTGTTATATCACTTTTCAGTTTTCCTGTATTCCTAATTGAGTGAGTGACACACTTGTGATTCCGTTTAAAAGTAGTGCTTTGCTTTTCTGTTCTTTTGTTCGAAACTTGTTCCTGTGCTGTACAGTTCGTTATATCAATTTTCAGTTTTCCTGTATTCCTAATTGAGCAAGTGGCACACATGTGATTTAGTTTACAAAGTAGTGCTTTTGCGTTTATGTTCTTTTGTTGGGAACAAGTTAGGGTAAGGTTAGGGTTAGGGTTAGGGTTTGGGTTAGGGTTAGGGTTAGTGTTAGGGTATTGTTAGGCTTAGGGTTAGGGTTAGGGTTAGGGTTAGGTTTAGGGTGGGGTTAGGGTTAGGTTAGGGTTAGGGTTAGGGTTAGGGTTAGGGTTCGGGTTAGGGTTAGGGTTAGGTTTTAGGGTTAGGGTTAGGATTAGGGGCTTAGGGTTAGGGTTAGGGTTATATCACTTTTCAGTTTTCCTGTTATAATGATTGAACAGGCGACATGAATATGAATTAGTTTACAAAGTTGTGCTTTGCATTTCTGTTCTTTCAATGGAAGCAGGTTCCTGTGCTGTACAGTTCGATATATCACTTTTCAGTTTTCCTGTTATAATAATTGAACGGGCAACATGTATGTGAATTGGTTTACAACGTTGTGCTTTGCGTTTCTGTTCTTTCGATGGAAACTTGTTTCTGTGCCTTACAGTGCGAGATAACACTTTTCAGTTTTCGTGTATTCCTAATTGAGCGAGCGACACACATGTGATTCCATTCAAAAGAAGTGCTTTGCTTTTCTGTTCTTTTGTTCTAAACTTATTCCTGTGCTGTACAGTGCGTTATATCACTTTTCAGTTTTCCTGCATTCCTAATTGAGCGTGTGGCACACATGTGATTTAGTTTACAAAGTAGTGCTTTGCGTTTATGGTCTTTCGTTGGAAACTTGTTCCTGTTAAGAACAATTTAGGGTTAGGGTTAGTGTTAGGTTTAGGGTTAGGATTAGGGTTAGGGTTAGGCGCTTAGGGTTAGGGTTAGGGTTAGTGTTAGTGTTAGGGTTAGTGTTAGGGACTTAGGGTTAGGGTTAGAGTTAGGGTTATAAAACTTTTCAGTTTTCCTGTATTCCTAATTGAGCGAGTGGCACACATGTGATTTAGTTTACAAAGTAGTGGTTTGTGTTTCTGTTCTTTCATTGGAAACTTGTTCCTGTTAGGAACAAGTTAGGGATATGATTAGGGTAAGGGTTAGGGTTAGGGTTAGGGTTAGGGTTAGGGTAGGGTTAGAGTTAGGGTTAAGTTACGATTAGGGGTAAGGGTTAGGGTTAGGGTTAGGCTTAGGGTTAGTTGCTTAGGGTTAGGGTTAGGGTTATATCACTTTTCAGTTTTCCTGTTATAATAATTGAACAGGCGACACGAGTGTGATTTAGTTTACAAAGTTGTGCTTTGCGTTTCTCTTCTTTCGATGGAAACTTGTTTCTGTGCCGTAGAGTGAGAGATAACACTTTTAAGTTTTCCTGTATTCCTAATTGAGCAAGCGACACACCTGATATTCCATTTAAAAGTAGTGCTTTGCTTTTCTGGTCTTTTGTTCGGAACTTGTTCCTGTGCTGTACAGTGCGTTATATCACTTTTCAGTTTTCCTGTATTCTTAATTGAGCAAGTGGCACACATGTGATTTAGTTTACAAAGTAGTGCTTTGTGTTTATGTTCTTTCATTGGAAACTTGTTCCTGTTAGGAAAAAGTTAGGGTTAGGTTAGGGTTAGGGTTAGGGTTAGGATTAGGGTTAGGGTTAGGGTTAGGGTTAGGGTTAGGGTTAGGGTTAGGGTTAGGGTTAGGTTTAGGTTTATGGTTAGGGTTAGGGTTAGGTTTAGGGTAGGGTTAGGGTTAGGGTTAGGGTTAGGGGTTAGGGTTTGGGATAGGGTTAGGGATAGGGGCTTAGGGTTAGGGTTATATCACTTTTCAGTTTTCCTGTATTACTAATTGAGCAAGCGACACACATGTGATTCCGTTTAAAAATAGTGCTTTGCTTTTCTGTTCTTTCATTGGAAACTTGTTCCTGTGCTGTACAGTGCGTTATATCACTTTTCAGTTTTCCTGTTATAATAACTGAACCGGGGACACGTATGTGAATTAATTTACAAAGTAATGCTTTGCTTTTCTGTTCTTTCTTTGGAAAATTGTTTCTGTGCTGTACAGTGCAAGATAACACTTTTCAGTTTTCCTGTATTCCTAATTGAGCGAGCAACAAAAATGTGATTTAGTTTACAAAGTAGTGCTTTACTTTTCTGTTCTTTCGTTTGAAACTTGTTCAAGTGCTGTACAATGCGATATATCACTTTTAAGTTTTCCTGTATTCCTAATTGAGCAAGTGACACACATGTGATTCCGTTAAAATGTAGTGCTTTGGTTCTCTGTTCTTTTGTTGGAAACTTCTTCCTTTGCTGTACAGTGTGATATATCACTTTTCAGTTTTCCTGTATTCCTAATTGAGGGAGCGACACACATGTGACTTAGTTTACACAGTAGTGCTTTGCGTTTCTGTTCTTCTGTTGCAAACTTGTTTCTGTGCTGTACAGTGTGATATATCACTTTTCAGTTTTCCTGTATTCCTAATTGAGTGAGTGACACACTTGTGATTCCGTTTAAAAGTAGTGTTTTGCTTTTCTGTTCTTTCATTCAAAACTTGTTCCTGTGCTATACAGTGAGATATATCACTTTTCAGGTTTCCTGTATTCCTAATTAAGTGAGTGACATACATGTGATTTAGTTTCCAATTAGAGCTTTGAGTTTATGTTCTTTTGTTGGAAACTTGTTCCTGTTAGGAACAAGTTATAGTTAGGGTTAGGGTTATGGTTAGGTTTAGGGTTAGGGTAGGTTTAGGGTCAGGGTTAGACTTAGGGTAAGGGTTAGGGTTAGGGGTTAGGTTTAGGGTTAGGGTCAGGGTTACGGGGTTAGGGTTAGGGTTAGCGGGTTAGGGTTAGGGTTACGGTTAGCGTTATATTACTTTTCAGTTTTCCTGTTATAATAATGGAACAGGTGATACATATGTGAATTAGTTTACACAGTAGTGCTTTGCTTTTCTGTTCTTATATTGGAAACTTGTTTCTGTGCTGTATGGTGCGATATATCACTTTTCAGTTCTCCGGTATTCCTAATTGTGTGAGCGACACACATGTGATTTAGTTTACAAAATAGTGCTTTGCTTTTCTGTTCTTTCCTTGGAAACTTGTTCCTGTGATGTACTGTGCGTTATATCACTTTTCAGTTTTCCTGTATTCCTAATTGAGCGAGTGACACACATGTGATTTAGTTTACAAAGTAGTGCTTTGCGTTTATGTTCTTTCCTTGGAAACTGGTTCCTGTTAGGAACACATTAGGGTTAGGGTTAGGGTTAGGGGCTTAGGGTTAGGGTTAGGGTTATATCACTTTTCAGTTTTCCTCTTATAATAATTGAACAGGCAACAAGAATGTGAATTAGTTTACAAAGTTGTGCTTTTCGTTTCTGTTCTTTCGATGGAAGCAGGTTCCTGTGCTGTTCAGTTCATTATATCACTTTTCAGTTTTCCTGTTATAATAATTGAACGGGCGACACTTATGTGAATTAGTTTACAAAGTCGTGCTTTGCGTTTCTGTTCTTTCGATGGAAACTTGTTTCTGTGCCTTACAGTGCGAGATTCACTTTTCAGTGTTCCTGTATTCCTAATTGAGCGAGCGACTCACATGTGATTCCGTTTAAAAGTAGTGCTTTGCTTTTCTGTTCTTTTGTTCGAAACTCGTTACTGTGCTGTACAGTGCGTTATATCACTTTTCAGTTTTCCTGTATTTCTAATTGGGCGAGTGGCACACATGTGATTTAGTTTACAAAGTAGTGCTTTGCGTTTATGTTCTTTTGTTGGAAACTTTTTCCTGTTAGGAACAAGTTAGGGTTATGATTAGGGTTACGGTTAGGATTAGGGTTAAGGTTACGGTAAGGTTAGAGTTAGGGTTAGGGTTACGGTTAGGGGTTAGGCTTAGGGTTAGGGTTAGGGTTAAGCTTAGGGTTAGGGGCTTAGGGTTAGGGTTAGGGTTATATCACTTTTCGGTTTTCCTATTATAATAATTGAACAGGCGACAGGAATGTGAATTAGTTTACAAAGTTGTGCTTTGTGTTTCTGTTCTTTCAATGAAAACTTGTTTCTTTGCCCTACAATTTGATTTATCGCTCTTCAGTTTCCAAGTATTCCTAATTGAGTGAGCGACACACATGTGATTTAGTTTACAAAGTAGTGCTTTGCGTTTCTGTTCTTCTGTTGGAAACTTGATTCTGTGCTGTACAGTGTGATATATCACTTTTCAGTTTTGCTGTTATAATAATTGAACGGAAGAAACGTATGTGAATTATTTTATAAAGTTGTGCTTTGCGTTTCTGTTCTTCGATAGAAACTTGTTCCTGTGCTGTACAGTTCGATATATCACTTTTCAGTTTTCCTGTTATGATAATTGAACGGGCGACACCTATATGAATTAGTTTACAAAGTTGTGCTTTGAGTTTCTCTTCTTTCGATGGAAACTTGTTTCTGTGTCGTACAGTGCGAGATAACACTTTTCAGTTTTCCTGTATTCCTAATTGAGGGAGTGGCACACATGTGATTTAGTTTACAAAGTAGTGCTTTGCATTTATGTTCTTTTGTTGGAACCTTGTTCCTGTTAGGAACAACAGGGTTAGGGTTAGGTTAGGGTTAGGGTAAGGGTTAGGGTTAGGGGCTTAGGGTTAGGGTTAGGGTTAGGGTTAGGGTTAGGGTTAGGGTTAGGGTTAGGGGTTAGGGTTACTGTTAGGGTTAGGGTTAGGGTTACATCACTTTTCAGTTTTCCTGTTATAATAATTGAACAGGCGACATGAATGTGAATTTGTTTACAAAGTTGTGCTTTGTGTTTCTGTTCTTTCGATGAAAACTTGTTTCTTTGCCGTACATTTCGATATATCGCTTTTAAGTTTTCCTGTATTCCTAATTGAGCAAGCAACACACATGGGATGTAGTTTACAAAGTAATTCTTTGCGTTTCTGTTCTTCTGTTGGAAACTTGATTCTGTGCTGTACAGTGTGATATATCACTTTTCAGTTTTGCTGTTATAATAATTGAACAGAAGACACGTATGTGAATCATTTTACAAAGTTGTGCTTTTGCGGTTCTGTTCTTTGATGGAAACTTGTTCCTGTGCTGTACAGTTCGATATATCACTTTTCAGTTTTCCTGTTATAATAATTGAATGGGCGACATGTATATGAATGAGTTTACAAAGTTGTGCTTTGCGTTTCTCTTCTTTCGATGGAAACATGTTTCTGTGCTGTACAGTGCGAGATAACACATTTCAGTTTTCCTGTATTCCTAATTGAGGGAGTGGCACACATGTGATTTAGTTTACAAAGTAGTGCTTTGCATTAATGTTCTTTTGTTGGAATCTTGTTCCTGTTAGGAACAATTTAGGGTTAGGTTATGGGTTAGGGTTAGGGTTAGGGTTAGGGTTAGGGTTAGGGTTAGGGTTATGGGCTTAGGGTTAGGGTGTGGGTTACATCACTTTTCAGTTTTCCTGTTATAATAATGGAAGAGAAACGAATGTGAATTGAATTTGTTTACAAAGTTGAACGTTGTGTTTCTGTTCTTTCGATGAAAACTTGTTTCTTTGCCGTACATTTCGTTATATCACTTTTTAGGTTTTCCTGTATTCCTAATTGAGCAAGCAACACAGATGCGTTTAGTTTACAAAGTAGTGCTTTGAGTTTCTGTTCTTCTGTTGGAAACTTGTTTCTGTGCTGTAAAGTGTGATATATCACTTTTCAGTTTTCCTGTTATAATAATTGAATAGGCAACACGTATGTGAATTAGTTTACAAAGTAGTGCTTTGCGTTTCTGTTCTTTCGATGGAAACTTGTTCCTGTGCTGTACAGTTCGATATATCACTTTTCAGTTTTCCTGTCATAATAATTGAAAGGGAGATACGTATGTCAATTAGTTTACAAAGTTGTGCTTTGTGTTTATGTTCTTTGGTTAAAAACTTGTTCTGTTGGGAACAAATTAGGGTTACTTTTTAGGGTTAGGGTAAGGTTAATTGGGTTAGGGTTAGGGTTAGGGTTAGAGTTAGGGGTTAGGGTTAGGGTTAGGGTTGGGGTAGGGTTAGGGGCTTAGGGTGAGGTTAGGGTTATATCACTTTTCAGTTTTCCTGTTATAATAATTTAACCGGCGACACATATGTGAATTAGTTTACAAAGTTTTGCTTTGTGTTTCTCTTCTTTCGAGGGAAACTTGTTTCTGTGCCTTACAGTGTGAGATAACACTTTTCAGTTTTCCTGTATTCCTAATTGAGAGAGACACACATGTCATTCCGTTCAAAAATAGAACTTTGCTTTTCTGTTCATTGTTCGAAAATTTTTTCCTGTGCTGTACAGTGCGTTATATCACTTTTCAGTTTTCCTGTATTCCTAATTGAGCGAGTGGCACACATGTGATTTAGTTTACAAAGTAGTGCTTTGCGTTTATGTTCTTTTCGTTGGAAACTTGTTCCTGTTAGGAACAAGTTAGGGTTAGGGTTAGGGTTAGAGGTTAGGGTTAGGGTTTAGGGTTAGGTTTAGGGTTAGGGTTAGGGCTTGGTTTAGGGTTTGGGTGCTTTTCAGTTTTCCTGTATTCCTAATTAGGGCGAGCTTTGACACACATGTGATTTAGTTTACAAAGTAGTGCTTTTGTGTTTTATTCTTCTATTGGAAACATGTTTCTGTGCTGTTTGTGATATATATCTTTTCAGTTTTCCTGTTATAATAATTGAACAGGCGACACGTATGTGAATTATTTTACAAAGTTGTGCTTTCCACTTCTGTTCTGTTTTTCGATAAAAACTTGTTTCTGTGCCATACAGTGAGAGATAACACTTTCCTGTTAGGAACAAGTGTTAGGTTTAGGGTTAAGGGTAGGGTTAGGGTTAAAGTTATGTAGGGTTAGTTAGGGTTAGGGTTAAAGTTAGGTTAGGGTTTAGGTTCTGAGGGTAGGGGTAGGGGTAGGGTTGTGCTTATGGTTACAGTGTGTTATATCACTTTTCAGTTTTCCTGTTATAATAATTGAACCGGTGACACGTATTTGAATTAGTTTACAAAGTTGTGCTTTGCATTTTTCTTCTTTCGATGGAAACTTGTTTCTGTGCCGTACACTGTGATATATCACTTTTCATTTTCCTGTATTCCTAATTGAGCGAGTGGCATACATATGATTTAGTTTAAAAGTAGTGCTTTGCGTTTATGTTCTTTTGATGGAAACTTGTTTCTATGCCATACAGTGTGAGATAACACTTTTCAGTTTTCCTGTTATAATTATTTAACGGACGACATGTATGTGAATTAGTTTACAAAGTTGTGCTTTGCATTTCTGTTCTTTTGATGGAAACTTGTTTTTGTGCCATACAGTGAGAGATGACACTTTTCAGTTTTCCTGTATTCCTAATTGAGCGAGCGACACACATGTCATTCCGTTTAAAAGTAGTGCTTTGCTTTTCTGTTCTTTCATTGGAAATTTCTTCCTGTGCTGTACAGTGTGTTATATCACTTTTCAGTTTTCCTGTATTCCTAATTGAGCAAGTGGCACACATATGATTTAGTTTACCAAGTAGTGCTTTGCTTTTATGTGCTTTCATTGGAAACTTGTTCCTGTTAGGAAAAAGTTATGGGTAGGGTTAGGGTTAGGGGCTTAGGTTTGTGGTTTGGGTTATATCACTTTTCAGTTTCCCTGTTATAATAATTTAACAGGCGACACGTACGTGAATTAGTTTACAAAGTTGTCCTTTGCGTTTCTGTTCTTTTGATGAAAACTTTTTCCTATGGTTTGGTGTACGTTGCGAAATATCACTTTTCAGTTTTCCTGATATAATATTTGAACGGGCAAAACGTATGTGAATTAGTTTACAAAGTTGTGCTTTGCATTCCTGTTCTTTCGATGGAAACTTCCTTCTGTGCTGTACAGTGCAAGATAACACTTTTCAGTTTTCCTGTATTCCTAATTGAGCGGGCAACACACATGTAATTTAGTTTACAAAGTAGTGCTTTGCTTTTCTGTTCTTTAGCTTTAAACTTGTTACTGTTCTGTACAGTGTGATATATCACTTTTCAGTTTTCCTGTTATAACAATTGAACGGGCGACAGATTTGTGAATTAGTTTACAAAGTTGTGCTTTGCATTTCTGTTCTTTCGATGTAAACTAGTTTCTGTGCCGTACAGTGTGAGATAACATTTTTCAGTTTTCCTGTACTCCTAATTGAGCGAGTGACACACATGTGATTCCGTTTAAAAGTAGTGCTTTGCTTTTCTGTTCTTTCGTTTGAAACTTTTTCCTGTGCTGTACAGTGCGATATATCACTTTTAAGTTTTCCTGTTATAATAATTGTTATAATAAATCCTGTTAGGATCAAGTTAGGTTTAGCGTTATGGTTTGGTTTAATGTTAGGGTAGGGTTAGGGTTAGTGTTAGGTTTAGGGTTAGGGTTAAGGGTTAGTGTTAGGGATAGGGTTGGGGGGTTCGCGTTAGGGCTAGGGTTAGGGTTAGGGTTAGGGGTTAGGGTTAGTGGTTATGTTTAGGGTAAGGGTTAGGGTTAGGGTTAGGGTTAGGGGGTTAGGGTGACGGTTAGAGTTAGGGTTCAGGTTATATCACATTTCAGTTTTCCTGTTATAATAATTGAACAGCCGACACATATGTGAATTAGTTTACAAAGTTGTGCTTTGCGTTTCTCTTCTTTCGCACAAAACTTGTTACTGTTCTGTACAGTGTGATATATCACTTTTCAGTTTTCCTGTTATAATAATTGAACGGGCGACAGGTATGTGAATTAGTTTACAAAGTTGTGCTTTGCGTTTCTGTTCTTTCTTTGAAAACTTGTTTCTTTGCCGTACATTTCGATATATGGCTTTTCAGTTTTCCAGTATTCCTAATTGAGCGAGCTACACACATGTGATTTAGTTTACAAAGTAGTGCTTTGCGTTTCTGTTCTTTCGATGAAAACTTGTTTGTTTGCCGTACAGTTTGATATATCACTTCTCAGTTTTCCTGTATTCCTAATTGAGCAAGTGACACACATGTGATTTAGTTTACAAAGTAGTGCTTTGCTTTTCTGTTCTTCTGTTGGAAACTTGTTCCAGTGCTGTACAGTGCGATATATCACTTTTCAGTTTTCCTGTATTAATAATTGAGTGAGTGACACACATGTGATTTCGTTTACTAAGTAGTGATTTGCTTTTCTGCTCTTTCGTTGGAAACTTGTTCCTGTGCTGTACAGGCGTTATATCACTTTTCAGTTTTCATGTTATAATAATTGAACAGGCGACACATATGTTATTTAGTTCACAAAGTAGTGTTTTGCATTTCTGTTCTATCATTGGAAACTTGTTCCTGTTCTGTACAGTGCGATATATCACTTTTCAGTTTTTCTGTATTCCTTATTGGGTGAGTGACACACATGTGATTTAGTTTACAAAGTAGTGCTTAGCGTTTATGTTCTTTCATTGGAAACTTGTTCTTGTTAGGAACAAGTTAGGGTTAGGGTTAGGTTAGGCTTAGGGTTAGGTTTAGGGTAGGATTAGGGTTAGGGTTAGTGTTAGGGGTTAGGGTTAGGGTTAGGGTTAGCTGGTTAGGGTTAGGGTTAGGGCGAGGGTTATATAACTTTTCAGTTTTCCTGTTATAATAATTGAACAGGCGAAAAGTATGTGAATTAGTTTACAATGTTGTGCTTCGCGTTTCTGTTCTTTCGATGAAAACTTGTTTCTTTGCCATAGAGTTCCATATATTGCTTTTCAGTTTTCCTGTATTCCTAATTGAGCGAGCGACACACATGTGAATTAGTTTACAATGTTGTGCTTTGTGTTTCTGTTCTTTCGATTGAAACTTGTTTCTGTGCAGTGCAGTGCGAGATAACACTTTTCAGTTTTCCTGTATTCCTAATGGAGCAAGCGACACACATGTGATTCCCTTTAAAAGTAGTGGTTTGCTTTTCTGTTCTTTCGTTGGAACCTTGTTCCTGTGCTGTACAGTCGATATATCACTTCTCAGTTTTCCTGTATTCCTAATTGAGCAAGTGATACACATGTGATTTAGTTTACAAAGTAGTGCTTTGCTTTTCTGTTCTTTCGTTTGAAACTTGTTCCTGTGCTGTACAGTGCGATATATCACTTTTCAGTTTTCCTGTATTCCTAATTGAAAGTGACACACATGTGACTTCTTCCTGTTTACACAGTACTTTTGTTTTTGTTTCTCTTCTTCTGTTGCAAACTTCTTTCAAACTGTGCTGTACAGTGTGATATATCACTTTTCAGTTTTCCTGTATTCCTAATTGAGTGAGTGACACAGTTGTGATTCCGTTTAAAAGTAGAGTTTTGCTTTTCTGTTCTTTCATTCAAAACTTGTTCCTGTGCTGTACAGTGCGATATATCACATTTCAGGTTTTCTGTATTCCTAATTAAGTGAGTGACACACATGTGATTTAGTTTCCAATTAGAGCTTTGAGTTTATGTTCTTTTGTTGGAAACCTGTTCCTGTTAGGAACAAGTTAGAGTTAGGTTAGGGTTATGGTTAGGTTTAGGGTTAGGGTAGGTTTAGGGTTAGGGTTAGACTTAGGGTTAGGGTTAGGGGTTAGGGGTTAGGTTTATGGTTAGGTTTTAGGGTTCTGGGGTTAGGGTTAGGGTTAGGGTTAGCGGGTTAGGGTTAGGGTTACTGTTAGGGTTATATCTCTTATCAGTTTTCCTGTTATAAAAATTGACAGGCGATATGTATGTGAATTAGTTTACAAAGTTGTGCTTTGTGTTTCTGTTCTTTCGATGGAAACTTGTTTCTGTGCCATACACTGAGAGATGACACTTTTCAGTTTTCCTGTATTCCTAATTGAGCAAGTGACACACATGTGATTTAGTTTACAAAGTAGAACTTTGCTTTTCTGTTTTATCAGTTAGGTTTAGGGTTAGGGTAGGGTTAGGGTTAGGGGTTAGGGTTAGGGTAGTTAGGGTTAATTAGGGTTAGGGTTAGGGTTAGGGTTTAGGGTTAGTGTTAGGGTTAGTTTACAAGGGTTTCAGGGTTAGGGTTGGGTTAGGGTTATTTGTTAAAGTTGTACTTTGTGTATCTGTTTTTCGATAAAAACTTGTTTCTTTGCCTTACATTTCGATATATCACTTTTAAGTGTTCCTGTATTCCTAATTGAGCAAGCAACACACATGTGATGTAGTTTACAAAGTAGTGCTTTGTGTTTCTGATCTTCTGTTGGAAACTTGTTTCTGTGCTGTACAGTGTGATATATCACTTTTCAGTTTTCTTGTTATAATAATTTTGGCAACACAAATATGTGAATTAGTTTACAAAGTTTTGCTTTGCGTTTCTGTTCTTTCGATGGAAACTTGTTTCTGTGCGGTACAGTGCGAGATAATACTTTTCAGTTTTCCTGTATTCCTAATTGAGCGAGCAACACACATGTGATTCCTTTTAAAAGTAGTGCTTTGCTTTTCTGTTCTTTGTGGAAACTTGTTCCTGTGCTGTACAGTGCGTTATATCACTTTTCAGTTTTTCTGTATTCCTAATTGAGCGAGTGGCACACATGTGATTTATTTTACAAAGTAGTGCTTTGCGTTTATGTTCTTTCGTTGAAACTTGTTCCTGTTAGGTACAAGTTAGGGTTAGGGTTAGGGTTAGAGTTAGGGTTGGGGTTAGGGTTAGGTTTAGGCGTTGGGTTAGGGGCTTGGTTTTAGGGTTTAGGTTATATATTACTTTTCAGTTTTCCTGTATTCCTAATTGAAAAGCGTAACACATGTGAGTTAGTTTACAAAGTAGTGCTTTTTGTTTCTATTCTTCTATTGGAAACTTGTTTCTGTGCTGTACAGTGTGATATATATCTTTTCAGTTTTCCTGTTATAATAATTGAGCAGGCAACACGTATGTGAATTATTTTCAAAGTTGTGCTTTCCACTTCTGTTCTTTCGATGGAAACTTGTTTCTGTGCCATACAGTGAGAGATAACACTTTCCTGTTAGGAACAAGTTAGGAGTTAGGTTTAGGGTTAGGGTAAGGGTAGGGTTAGGGTTAAAGTTAGGGTAGGGTTAGGGTTAGGGTTAGGGTTGAGTTAGGGTTTAGGGGTTAGGGGTAGGGGTAGGGGTAGGGAAAGGGTTAGGTGCTTATGGTTACGGATTTGGTTATATCACTTTTCAGTTTTCCTGTTATAATAATTGAACCGGTGACACGTATTTGAATTAGTTTACAAAGTTGTGCTTTGCATTTTTCTTCTTCGATGGAAACTTGTTTTCTGTGCCGTACACTGTGATATATCACTTTTCATTTTCCTGTATTCCTAATTGAGCGAGTGGCATACATATGATTTAGTTTAAAAGTAGTGCTGCGTTTATGTTCTTTCGATGGAAACTTGTTTCTATGCCATACAGTGTGAGATAACACTTTTCAGTTTTCCTGTTATAATTATTTAACGGACGACACGTATGTGAATTAGTTTACAAAGTTGTGCTTTGCATTTCTGTTCTTTTGATGGAAACTTGTTTCTGTGCCATACAGTGAGAGATGACACTTTTCAGTTTTCCTGTATTCCTAATTGAGCGGCGACACACATGTCATTCCGTTTAAAAGTAGTGCTTTGCTTTTCTGTTCTTTCATTGGAAATTTCTTCCTGTGCTGTACAGTGCGTTATATCACTTTTCAGTTTTCCTGTATTCCTAATTGAGCAAGTGGCACACATATGATTTAGTTTACCAAGTAGTGCTTTGCTTTTATGTGCTTTCATTGGAAACTTGTTCCTGTTAGGAAAAAGTTATATGGGTAGGTTAGGAGTTAGGGCTTAGGTTTTGGGTTTGGGTTATATCACTTTTCAGTTTCCCTGTTATAATAATTTAACAGGCGACACGTCACGTGAATTAGTTTACAAAGTTGTCCTTTGCGTTTCTGTTCTTTTTGATGAAAACTTTTCCTGTGGTGTAACGTTGCGAAATATCACTTTTCAGTTTTCCTGATATAATATTTGAGCAGGCAAAGCGTATGTGAATTAGTTTACAAAGTTGTGCTTTGCATTCCTGTTCTTTCGATGGAAACTTCCTTCTGTGCCGTACAGTGCAAGATAACACTTTTCAGTTTTCCTGTATTCCTAATTGAGCCGGCAACAACACATGTAATTTAGTTTACAAAGTAGTGCTTTGCTTTTCTGTTCTTTAGCTTTAAACTTGTTACTGTTCTGTACAGTGTGATATATCACTTTCCAGTTTTCCTGTTATAACAATTGAGCAGGCGACAGATTTGTGAATTAGTTTACAAAGTTGTGCTTTGCATTTCTGTTCTTTTGATGTAAACTAGTTTCTGCGCGTACAGTGTGAGATAACATTTTTCAGTTTTCCTGTACTCCTAATTGAGCGAGTGACACACATGTGATTCCGTTTAAAAGTAGTGCTTTGCTTTTTCTGTTCTTTTCGTTTGAAACTTTTTTCCTGTGCTGTACAGTCACGATATATCACTTTTAAGTTTTCCTGTTATAATAATTGTTATAATAAATCCTGTTAGGATCAAGTTAGGTTTAGCGTTATGGTTTGGTTTAATGTTAGGGTAGGGTTAGGGTTAGTGTTAGGTTTAGGGTTAGGGTTAAGGGTTAGTGTTAGGGATAGGGTTGGGGGGTTAGCGTTAGGGTTAGGGTTAGGGTTAGGGTTAGGGGTTAGGGTTAGTGGTTATGTTTAGGGTAAGGGTTAGGGTTAGGGTTAGGGGGTTAGGGTGACGGTTAGAGTTAGGGTTCAGGTTATGTCACATTTCAGTTTTCCTGTTATAATAATTGAACAGCCGACACATATGTGAATTAGTTTACAAAGTTGTGCTTTGCGTTTCTCTTCTTTCGCACAAAACTTGTTACTGTTCTGTACAGTGTGATATATCACTTTTCAGTTTTCCTGTAATAAAAATTGAACGGGTGACAGGTATGTGAATTAGTTTACAAAGTTGTGCTTTGCGTTTCTGTTCTTTCTTTGAAAACTTGTTTCTTTGCCGTACATTTCGATATATGGCTTTTCAGTTTTCCAGTATTCCTAATTAGGCGAGCTACACACATGTGATTTGGTTTACAAAGTAGTGCTTTGCGTTTCTGTTCTTTTTGATGAAAACTTGTTTGTTTGCCCGTACAGTTTGATATATCACTTCTCAGTTTTC
>JAEOAE010000618.1:0-19321 GCA_036365155.1 Meriones psammophilus
GGAAGGATTGGTAAAGATGGATTTAATAGCGCTAGAATTCGAGAAGTCACTTGGCAACGCATACGGATACGAGGGTCGCCTCCACCCCGCGGTTTGGTCACTCCGTTGAAGCACTTGGCAAAGACGTAGTAATCTTCGGAGGTTGGGCAGGTCAAAAATGAACTACAACACAGTCACAAAAGGATATTCCTTCTCACGCAAGAGGCCGTAAGCCATACAACTGAATAAAAGCATATCTCTAGTTCAGGTGAGACTGGTATATGTCGTTTTATGTGTCGATTATACCACTGGCAGACTGCTCGCCTTCGGAATTCTACATCCTGCTTCGTTGTGACCTCGGTGCGTAGTGCCACCGTTATTGGGCGCGCACTCGCACTTGCATCCGGGGCGTACACTGTATATCTATGTAGGTGGAAGTAAATCCGTGGAATCGGCTTCGCCTTAGTTTGCACGCATTGCTGCGCTATATTGGGCCTCTACTTGTACGCGTTGATCAAGCTCTATAAAGTTGAGCCGAAACTGGACCCCTATAGATGTCTGCAGAGCGGTGCTCGCGAATTCATATGTCTACCTATGTACATTCATATAAACATATATTATATACACATATAAGGCATACGCTGGAAGATATTGTCTGGCTATCCACGTAACCTAGAATTGGGCGGGTATTACCTCACGTGTGCAACCGCCACGCACTGTGCGCAGAGACGCAGGAGGAGCAAGCTGCGCCAGATGAGCCACAGATCTTCCGTCTAATTTACTCTCTTTTCAATACGGAAAAAAATGATGTGGGAGTCCTGTGTCTCACTGGGAACGCCCCCATGACACGCTATGGTCACTCGTGTACAAGGGTTGGATCGAAATTAATTATCTTCGGAGGATGGGACGCTACAATTTCACTTTCAATGATGTAATAGTTCTATCGGAGGTACTCCTACCGAGCTCGAAAAGCGTTGGTTGAGCTACGTGATCAAAGCAGAAGACGCAAGCGAGGACAACGGAACGCCCATTCCTGACTGCTGAACGATCGATTTCAGGGCAAACGTATGCCACTGCTACAGCAAAGATACGGATGCGCAAACAGATGTTGCCATACGCAGGCAGCTTTCTAGAGATGTGCACAATTCGCAAGCCAGTAGGCGTTTGCGCTGTCACCCGTTGTCATACACGTGCTAAGCTTGCAAACATTTGTATTTGAGAGTAGCTGTAAGCCGTCACATTTTAGCGTATCTGTACCCATACATATAATTGTAAGCTTACACATGATCGCAGGCAAAAGAGATGTCTTTGCCTTTCCGGTGGAAGCTATAACAGTTGTATGCGAATAGGAGGGTGTGAACAAGTCGTTTCAAATAGTCTGGCCTGAACGTTAGGCCCTGAGCATCGTCACAACAAGATTAGACTGCATCGCGATTACAAAAACGCCGAACGACGTGCCCTGAAATCGTAGGGACAGGGAAGACTCGGTAACATGTAAAGATCTATACAGACCACTATGGTCAAGGAGATTCACACGTATAAACGCAGCCACTCTGCAAAAATATATATATATATGTCTATGTATATATATATTTCAAGGTGGCATCCAGGTGAAGTCTATAGGCGCGCCGTTTTAATGATTTGTTGAGTGGAAAGACTCAAAGTTCGCCCCGCGTTCGGACCGTTCTCAGACGGAGCTGTTTGCCAGCTGTACTTCCCGCACCTACGCTAGCTAAGCGTGTATCACGATCTTGGGTGTGAAGTCGGGTGCGATGCGTACGTACATATACATGCAACCTACGCGCGAGTATCTATGTAATATGTAATACGGGTGTGCACGCTACAAATGCGTCAGGCTAGCTTCCTCCCAGCGTGTGAAAGCATACTTGTGTCCCTACGCATGCGAAAGCACATGCGTCTCAATTTACCAACTTAAATTCATGTACGTATGCAACATAAGGAAGTACACATGGATACGCTAATGTGAGCGTGTGAAGAATTCATATAAGCGCGAAGCGCGTGTACGTTCAAAGGTGACAGGTGCAGTATTACAGAAGCGCGCGAGTTGATCGCACTTTCCACCTTGCCTTGTGTTCTACTACCTGTTCTGTGTGATGATAATGACGGGTGCGCTGAAGGGACTTTTTGAGGTGCAATGTTTGGACGTTCACGTAGACGAAAAGTTGAACAATACGTTATGGTGGCCACGTGTACTCCCGTAAACGTCGCGTGTCTAAAATTGCAAATGTAAACATGTAGCGCGTAACGTTCAGGTAACCCACTAAAAAATGTTTTTGCTATGTCAGAAAAAAAATGGAACTGCTTCCCAATCATGAATGTGGCGGCAAGGAAAGCTTGAACGGCACGCGTTTGGCGTAATCATACGATTGCGTGAATCAGCTGTCTCTGTACAAAAAGTCTCTCAGATGCAAAAGCAAACTCTGCCCACCCTAGAGTAGCGGGTAAATAGACAAGCGAACAAAGAAGGCGCCAGTGCAGAAGCAAACTCTGTCCCCCCTAGAAAAGCGGGTGAATGGACAAGCGAACAAAGAAGGCGTCAGTGCGAAGAAAATAGATGAGAACATAAACACGCCCTTAGATGCACGTGCGTATGACTCCGCATAGAAAATTTACAGATACGAGTGCACGGATACGTACACGTAACATAGCTGTAAATTCTCAAAATCCGTAGGTGACATAAGCACAGAAACAGTGGAACCTATGGCTAATGGCTAACATGCGAAGTCGCACGAGGGGAGAGAAGACCCGTTCGACATTCATGTTTTACTCTTTCTGTATAGTATGCGCTATTGGGTGGACGTTAGCATCACCAAGCGCCGAATTGAAGAACCTTTTTCCGCCTCGTTACTGGCTGGACGTTAGTTTCACCAGGCACCGAAATAAAGGACATTTTCCGTCTTGTTATGAGGGAGAGCTGGGTGGATTTGCCATTTCTTGTACCACGCTGATACTTTTGCTTTTCTGTACCAGCGTTCAGATCTTTGCGTAGACGTTGAATTGTTATCATTCACAGCGAATTGAGGCAGGGCCCATTTAGCATTGTGGCTATTCAGCGGTGCGGGCACGAAAGACACAGTCTGGCGTAGGGCTCTTTGGCGTACGTGTAGCAGCTGTGTATCACCACCGATCCTGAGAACTTCGAGCAAGTAGGGTATGGGCTGCTTTTAGGTAGCGACATGGCATGCTCCGCACGTGCCTGTGCAAGGGCTGGATGGAAAAGGGAGGGCAGCGCAGGAAGCCCACAATAGGAAAACGTACGGGCACCGACTGAGCATGTCGGCCATGCAAGGTCAGCGTGGCAGGAGGTCTATCGATGAAATAAAATGCCATTTAGTATGAGCAAACACGAGCATTAAGATTTGGCAGTTCAACACCACCATTATTTATCCGTGTAAACGACGGCGGCAGGATTCGAACCTGCGCAGGCATAGCCTAACGGATTTCGGAGTCCGTCTCTTAACCACTCGGACACACCGCCTACTAAGGCAGGCGCTGCTTTGAGCATCAAACTCCGCACACAACACGGCAAAACGACCACCTGGCGCGCCATGCGTTTGAGAAGCAAAAATCCTGATTGGGGTGAAGTGAGGAACAATAAGACGTGCAACTTGTTGGACGTAATTACTGTGGACAACACAACAATGACAGGAACTAATTCGGAATGTTTGTTACTCCCAACTGTTCCCTGTTGTGTGACGTGGTGTTTTGTGCCCCTATAACCCGGTCTCAACTATCGCTTCGAGGATGACCATAAAGTTATCTACCAGTTTGCTGGTTCCTTAGCTGGGGTGCGCAGCTTCTGTGCGACTGTCGCCGTGGCGACAGCGTCTCTGCGCCCTGTGGAGCGGAGCCTCCAGTGAGCTGCTGCTTTCGTGTACCACATTTGCATAGCGTTACAGATGCATTTGTGCCTTGCTATTGGTTGACGTCCGCACGGCGGCGGACCACAGCGGGACGTGTCAGGTGTTCAAGTGTCAGCCACATTGTGCGTTTGTATCTGCACATTCTGGGGACGGACTCGGAGACAAGTTTGACGGAATTCACGGTACCCTCATTGTTTCTGCCGTACTGCAGAAGGTGCGTGCCGCGCCAACAAACGTTGTGAAACAAGTGCATGGGATGTGTAAAACGTCGGTTCACTTTGGGGAGTTACAGCCGGTATCAAAGCAGTGTTTCATCTACTGGTAGCCATGCCCTTGGACATTTCGGAGTGCTCCGTTAAGGTCACAGCTTCTAGATTATTCCGTTTGTGGTGTTTCGTTGGCAAGGCTGAACAAGTAGATGAACGACGAGACACACGGTAAATTCGAGGTGCTCGTCAGGAAAGTGGAAAATCTTCGTCTGCATGGCCACTACTTGTTTGCGCGGCTCTCTGGGGCTACTCCTGTAGCATACGCCACACAACTTCAGCTCAACTTTGTCCCCACATGACTAGCATGAAAAAGCCCAGCCTGGCCTTGAGAAAGTTCTGCAGTTTTCTCGTGATGTCAATATGGCGCTGCGCTTTGAGGAAATAACTGGAGATGCCTGAATGTGGCAGAACAACAGCAAGGAACGAGCGGCAGCGAAACAGGGGAGAGGAGCTGACGAAAGCGATCACAGCCCCGTTGAGTAACATTGACAAGGCAGCAGCAGCCTCACCACGGATGATCATCACCCCAAAACCCGTGGAACAGAGTGCTTTTACTGGACTACTTTACAAGCTCGGAGACAGGACGTGTCAAGGACAGCTCTCTGCAAATTAAGAGGAGGAGGTGTTTTCGTAAAGCAGTGCTTTTTCAGTATACCATGTTTGTGAACACGCATGATCAGAGATACATCCGACCCTTCAGCGACGCGACGCACGTCCTGCCCGTGCTCGTGCAACTCTTCACTCAGCTCAAGCACACCAGCGTTGACGGCAGCCTTGCCGCTGTCAACGCTCAGCGGCCGACACAGCCGCTGTGGAAATCAATGATGGTGCTCTTTTCGAAGTTCCACGGGAGGTAGTGCCGTTTCTAGTGATGAAATACATGTATAGGTAAGCTGTTGACTCACGAGTATAACTGCGGGAACCTCGATGTGACATTAGCTTAGATTGAGTGAATTTATTACTCTGTCTGACCTGCAAGAAGTTTAATTAGACAGACGTCGCAGGATGCTACTTCAAGCAGTGGGTCAAGGAACTGAGGAATTGCTAATCATCACAGCTTAATTGCAGAGTGAAGGCGTTAAAGACTACTAAAATGAAACATTTGTGTGTGTGTGGGAAGGTGTCGAGGCACACACGGGAGGAGATATCGTAGAACTGCCGGGAGCATAAGGGCTTCCATGTAAAGGACGCTTGCACAGTAAAACGGACAAAATCACCTAGAGGACAGGAAAGGAATGCTGAAGTAGATGAACAAAGCAGTACTGAGTGAGAATCAGTTAAAAGTATTCTACGAGAGCTCCTTGTTGAACTTTGGTCGGATACGGTATAATCAGGCCAGGAGCACTGTCTGTACTCTTACACTGGATACGGACCACGTCGACCTCTGAAGACGGCGCAGATCAGCCTGTACGAAGCGTCTACATTTCTTTTCACAGCTGCTTTAAGTAGACCCGTAAAAATTTGTATACCCGTGAACGTCATCCATTTACAAAAGTCTCCGCACTTCATACATTTATTTGTCTGTCGGATCTGGTGTGAGTATCGTAGCCACGGTTATATCACGCAACCTGAATTTGCTGATGTGTTAATCCGTGTAAGCATTAGTGATCAACTACGCACTTTTGAAAAAAGGAACCCGTCTCACAAAGGACACTGCGTGTCATAAAAAGTGGATCCGTACTGCTTGGCTCCGACCTTAGACTTTAGCGTTGTTTTCGAATTAATCAGGGCCTCAGCGCAATCATCTTTCAGCCCGTTCTATCCTTATTTGGATTCCGTTGCGCAACATTCTCCTGGATTAGGCAGCAGAGCGTATGAATATCAATTAGTGCCACACTTAGCCTGAACTGCACAGCTGCTCCCATGCCGACATTTGAAATTTTGTCAGTTTGCGCCTTTATAGGTTCGTGCCGGTGCGCAGGTACCGTGGGCCCTATGCAGTGTCTCCGGACGATATCAGATGTACAGGCCACCTGGTTTGTACATAGAGAGTGATCCTTGCATGCGCATGTTTAAAAGAAGTACACAATGAAGTGTCATGTTCGTGCCGACGCGACAGCTGCGCATCATTTCCGCGGAAGTACATGACGGGATTGGTAAGTATCGGCGAAGAAGAAACGCTATGCGTATTTGAGTTGAGCGTTGACTGCCTGTTACTACTGCTGCGTTCGCGGGCACTTGTTCGAACAAATTTTGCTCACCTAGCTGTTTCTGACGACTCTTGCACAGAGGTTGCTTATTAGTATGCGCTTTCGAAATGTGCATCCACAGTAGTATGAAGCTGCTGCAGTGCTGCTGTCAAAGCGTGTACTGAAGTGGGGTATCTGTCCGCACTCCAGCATCAGTGTAGCTGAACTGGTAGAGAGCAGTTCGAGACAAATGTTTGCAGATGGCATATCTGCTTTTCTCATGAATGCTACACCGCACACACTATGCACCATGTGCATATGCCTAAGTGTTCTCCTTACTTTCACATGGGTCCATTGGAACTGAACGCGGACCTCTTATTTTGCGTGGAGCGCTGTGTTCCCTTCTATCTTGAAGTGCAACAATATCTGCTTTGCCCCTTCCTCCGCTGTTCTAATTCACAAACCCACGCTTCACCCTACGCCTGTGGTAGTAACCTTCCCAGCTTTCCAGTTGTAAAGACAACTGAAAGAGTTGCTTAGCGCCAACGCACCTCATACTCCTGGTGCATCATCACTCTGGGGAAAGTGGTTCTCATTTGCCATCGTCTCTCGGTGGGCTCGTTGTTTAGTGAGTTACTGACAAACTCGCTGATTTATTTGGGAGACGTACAGCCAAATTTTTTCTAGCAGCTGGGCGGCGCGAGGTAGTGATTGGACTTCTGAGAGCTGTAGGCTGAACCAGATTGCTTTTCCAGTACGGAGGCTTGAGACCGAGCCGCCACCGCCGCCGCTGATTCTCCTTCACTATAGAACGTCCATCGTGCGTTAGCCTATAGATTTACGAACAGAACGAGATTTTGAACGTCAAGACGAATCCAAGTGCACATGTCACCAGCAGCGTCTTATATCCTGGACGAGTATCACCTGCGGCTCCGAAGAGCCAGCGCCGACTAGTGCGTAGTGGAAAGCGAAACGGATGTGCTATCCTTTGACATACCAGGCAATTCAAACTACTATAGAACAGCATCAGTGTCACATTTCTATGGCTGGTTTGCGGCCACATATGATATCTATTTCCTCATTTGGGTGACCGGGACAAGTAGAGACCAGCAGTTAAGCATCTACTAGGGGGCCACAGCTGCTAACGTTGCTCACATAAATTTAGCCGTTTTGCAACACTGCCGTGATTTCCCAACGACGAAGCCTTTTGGATCAGGAGCGTCTCTGACAACACCATATATACCGTCTGCCACACCAATGCTACTCACTTCGTCTGTCAAAACGATAAGAAGAGGTTTCGTCCTCTGTGCACGTACACTCGATCTCAAAGGATTTCGTAAAGCACCGGTTCTGGCGCTGATGAAAAATTAGGGAAGACACAACCAGTGAAACATTGATTTACTTGTCCTCGAGACGTTCGGCCCGGGAATCAACTACGCGAAGATTTGCGCAGTACGTGATGCCTGCGACTACCTGCTTTGCGTGTGCAAGTATCCCGCTGACTTGAACATGCATCTGCATTAGTGGAAGAAATGATTCTGTCGTCGCAAGTTGTAGCACTTCCAGGACTGCGGGCAATACACACAACTGTTCCACAATATTGAGGCCGCTTTATTTTGCCCTACATAGGCTAGCGCCATTCCTGTTCTCGTGTTCATCACTGACGACTGGCTGCCGTCAGCAGTCTCCTCCAAGCGTACCTGCTCGCACAGTTTTTTCTTTGCGGTATTCCGCTGGTCAACTCTTTCTACTTCGCTCCACCTTCCTGTACAAATTCAGTTGAGCTTTACCTCCGTCGGTAATGCTACATGTGATACGGCCGGACGCACATCATCAGACGTCACTCGCTCAGGTCTATGTAATAAACGCTTTGTTGTCGCAAGCCGGACCCGCATCCCGCCTCACGTTGCACAACTGTGTTCGCAGGAGTCAACTGCACCACGTTGTTCGTGCTCTATGGGAGTTCAAGCAAACTGATAACGAGGCAGGCTGGACTCGAGCGAATGAAAAAGAATACGCAGACACCACCACGTATACAGTAGACAGCACAACATGGCTGAAGCCACATTTCTTCCCTAGCCCGCGCCATCGCCTGGAAACTAGGTCATAGCAGTCAAAGAGTTGGACTTCTTTTTCGCCGTGCATGTGAACAGGAGCGGGGCAGTTTGAGAAATTTACGCTGGTCTGAAGTCGAATGTGGGCTTTTCCTCGTAGGATGAGTTACTACGTCTACAGCTTTCCTCCGACAGGCTCTTCACTAGAGAATCTGCACGAGGACATGTTCCTCAGGATAGAAACTCCTGGTTTGCGTACGGACGCCTAAATATAGTCCCAGCACGTTTTCGCCTGCTGTTGAGGACCGACGACCCGTCCGTGCGTGGTTTTGTGGGCAAAAGTGAAAGCAGCTCACAAGGTAAAACAGACTTCCTGCGGTATGTGTATTTGCGTGTCCGTTGTAATTTCTTTTCAGGAGAAGTATGTTCGTAGTTGAGATGAATATGGTTACTAGCGTAAGTGTGCAGAGTGCATCAATACACGCACACTAAACTGCCTTCTAATTTGTGTCGAATCACGGCTCGCGCCCTAGGCAATGTTAATGGTCTTTGGATCAAAGACGACATGCTTAGCGGATTGAAACGAACATTTTGGACTCTAGGAAGGAGAATGTGCAACAGCACAGACCTGACTTTAGATATTGGAGTCGTCCACCTTCCGGGAGTTTTAAAATTTACAATAACCTTGACATCCAAAACCGGAGTACACTTTTTTTTCTTTTCCTTCCTTTTCCATATAGTGTCTTCCTCAAGAAAGCACTAGTGCTCTTCCCCGTCTGTGAGCTCTGAGGAATGACAACCTTTCTAACAAGTAAGTCAGCAGAATTAGACTGAAACGAAAATGATAAAGACCTTTTGGACGTCCAGCATCAGCACGCAATAATGCAATTCTGTATGTGATTGGCGGCGTGCCTGTACAATTTCGACAAGTGAGGGTCTCGGAACTAGTTTATGCACGAAGAACCGAGGAAAAATCCCAATGGAAGCGGCAGCCACCGTTCGGAAACATCAACTCAAACACCGAATTTGCAGGGACCACAAAGCGTGAATGCGGGAAAAGCTTAAGAAGATGAAGACCGAACAAAGCGGTAAGAGGTGGAATGGAAGCCGAGAGGCACCCACCTGCAGCAGCAAAGTGCAACATCTAGTGCATCTTCTATTGTAGGTTCGCGCAGTAGTCGGAAGCTGTCCGGAACAGCGCCAGCTCATCAAGACTACACCGTGCGCTTACCTCCAACGAGAACGGCAGCAGATGGAGCATCACGAGCCTATGCAGAAAATTGTAACCAAGCAGTGTACGAACAGGTGCAGCGGACACTGGCAGGCGAGAACCTTTCCGACACGGAGAAATTTGAGTGGGAGATGAAGCCACAGAATATTCCCACCAACAAGGTGAGGCCTCGTTCTGCAAAGGACAGGCTCTGTTTACAAGATGTCAGGCGTTCGCAAGAGCAAGGCAAGTCGACTCACACACGTACACCAATCGATCCCTACACGCCACAAAAAAAAATGTCACAGTTAATCCACGCTAGCCCTCCACTACTTGGGTACCACTGGCAAAGGTCTCTCATACACTCTCAGGCTATTTCACCGGATATATTTGCGCCCGCATGTATGTATCTACGCAGATGCGCATAGGAACGCACTGATATTCCTGGGCGCCGATGCACGTGCACAAGTGTCGTGGGATGTAGCGACTGGCTACTTTACTTGGGACTAGTTAAGCACTCTTTGTCGTTATTGGTGTGAGACACAGCGCGTTTTTTTCTAACGTAGAATGGGGGAAGGAACTCGAAGAAACCCAGCTCGTGTCTTCCATGGCAGCAAAGCTGCCTGGAAGAGTTATTTCTTCTTAACTTTAGCACTCCCTTGATCCTGTCTCCCCAGATACCAACTCAACTGTACATAGTCATCTATGTTGTGTGGCAAATGAGCTAGGACGTTTCGCAGGAGCGTTGCAGCTGTGAGGATGCGCGGGCACGTCAGTACCAAAAGGTGGTTTAACTAAAGGAAAGTGTAATCTTACAACGCAGATGCACATGACAAGCCTGTACACTTCTGTTTGACTGTACATGTTTAGGTAGAGCCATTTTGCGTGCGAAATGCTTAGGTGACGTGGTGCCCAAGCGAAAGGGGTGCTATTATGCAAATCCTAAGAACCTCCATATTTCCACATGGCGTGTGCGGATAAAGCAACACTCTTTACAGAGCACAGAGAAGAGGAACGCTCCTGTTTAGCTGCATGTTAATGCGTCGCTAGCAGAAGTGCAACTGCCTTTACCGTTTTGTGTCGAATGTCTGGGCACGTGGTTGACCCCGTAATAGCGTACTATAGCCACAAGAGAGCCTTCAGTCCGAGGGAAAGTCACCTGCTTCCTGGTTGTGCGAATCGCAATCAAAAGAACAGCTTGAGAGAAGCCCTCAACAAAGATCTCACTAGAAATATCCAGCAGCGCCCTTTCAACACTGTAGAAAACACACACAGGTTACTCGAAATTGCTCAGCGCGGCCAGCAAAGTAAAGCTCCCACATCGTGCTGCACACATTTGCTGATCTGCCTGTGTGCATATGTGATGTTTTCGTGATGTGCCTGGACCTACACAATGCACTGTTGTTTTATCTCAAGGGTCCTGCCCAGTATTACATTTGTCTTTCGCCTTTGGACGAAGTAGATTCCCTCGGTATAAATGCTCACGTATCACACCTCCGTGCCTACAAGCGTTGTTTTGCATCAGCCTGCCAAGGAAGAAGGATACTTTGCTGAGAAGGCATTTATCGGTGCAGAGCGTCACTGTTGTGCCGTCTGTTTCCATCAAGGCAACCCCAAGTTCGACTGTCCGGTACAAGTGAATGCCCGGCAGCAATTGAAGATGCACCCGGCAGTACAGAAGACACTCGCGGACCTCTGGCAGCTATTCAAGAAAGACAAAAACGATACGGTTTCACGCGAGGACTACACAAGGGTAAGCAACATGATTACATGATCAGAAGACCGCCCTATTCGTACGTGCACATACTTACAAGCGGATGCCATCATATGTTACCAGAAAATTCGGTAAATCCATTTAAAGCTATTTTCATGTAGCCGGCGTACCTAAAAAGGGAAGTGCCTTCGCTGCGTGCGACAAGCATCAACTGCAGGAAAAGTGAGCTACTGCTTTTGCACAGCTGCACAGCTGCTATCTGGGACTCACGCGCGTGCTTCGGACGCCGTAGAACCCGCTCTGATAGGTCTCTCCGTTTGCGGCCTTACGGAGTACTACGTACCAGGTGGTTTAAAGATACGTTTCTGCATGTCGCCACCTGCTGAGAGATATTTTTGTTGAAGCGCATAGCAGACGACAAGTGAAGCGTTTCAAGTGTGCGTGTGCACGGCGCTTAAATATTTATGAAGACGAAAAAGTCGATGCGATAATGTCAGACTCTTTCCTTACCCACTATGCAGAACGTGGCGGAGGCGCGAAAGTGTTCCGCCACCAGCCACGGTCCAGAGGGCACGTGAATTCAACTACCTACTTAAGGAATTGACGTGCTCCTTCAGGTATGTGCGTACGTACAACATGTACCGTATCATTGTCTCCAGCGGATCAAGTGCGCTGCACGCGCATGTTCTCCGCTGCTCTGATCACAGGTCCTCAGACATGGCACGCACTTTACTGATTGTCTCTTTCCCCCGCTACAATTTACATAGATACACTGACCTGGGTCCGTGTGTGAGCCTACCTCACAGCTGTCGATGTTTAGTTCCCATTCGGTCTGCAATATCGCTAGCCTATGTTGCGTTTTCTGTTTATGTTGCTGTCTTTGTCGTGTTGGGCTTTCATCATAGGCTGCGGAGTTGACCGAGGTCAGATAAAAGGATTTCGTTCGGTTCATCTGTGTATCTATGCCGCTAATCAACAGAGGGTTTTGTCACACAGTATTCAGCATACATACATTAAAATTTGCCACGTGCTAGAAGTGCTTGCTTCTGTAGATGTATTGAAAACTCTACGCAGCGGCCAACGGTCCCTACACCGGCGTGGTAGCTCCAGTTCGGTACGTCTGTTTGTTGCGAGTCTTTGTGCAGGCACCCTCACATCTATCTTGTGGCGCAGAAAGGCAAATTCATATTCGACATGTTCGCATGGACTCCTGCGACTTAAATTCCGTGATAAATACACCATTCTCAAAGTCTTTCCTGCGCATTCTACGTACTCTATCTGCCCCTAAGTGCTGGATTGGTGCTGATTACTAAGTTACTGCCACTGCTGCAGAGACTGGTGCAGCCGTCGCTATGCTTTTAGCTGTGTCTTGGTTCTGCTGGGCAAACTCAGGTTGACTGAAATGTGCCTTGAGCTCCAGTATCCCTTGTTATCGACTTTATTGGCTGGTGCAGGTGCTCCTGCGCATCTGTTTAGTGCTTCTCCCGTCTATGCCCTCCGAAAGCGCGTTAAGCATTATTGATAACGACTGGCAAAGGGACTCGAAGGGCAGTCCCTCCTAACCTATTCGCTGTTCTATGAGGCGTTTTTCAGTGTGGCGGATCTGTGGACCCCTGTGGTTGATGGCCAAGCCTACGCTGAGTTTCTCTCAAAGCTCTTTAAGCGCATCACGGTCACGCAGCTCTCGAAGAAGGGTGGGAAAAGGGAGGAGAAAGCTCGTATTGTGCCACGCATCCTTGGAGATTCCCTCAACAAAAAGGAACCGGTAAGTGGTTGGTAGAGCCTTGTGAGATTCCTCAACAAAGGAACCGGTAAGTGGCTGGTAGAGCCTCAACTTCATATTTCGTCCTGATACAGAATCACTTTCGATGTCCCGGTGAGTTCTCATGTTCACAACCTCCCCAAGGCTCCTAGAAGCCTTTCTGTACCTTTGCGGGTATTTCAATAACACTGGTTGACTGCAAACACAGGGAAATTAAATCCTCTCCATGTCACGCCTTGCGCCTCGGTTCCTCGTACTGCGCAGAGTCTACGGCCCTCAAAAGCGTAAACTGGCAATCCTTGGGTAAGAAGATGGTAAAATACGAGGGAGAGGATGGATAGCTTCACCAACTCGACTTGTTTTTCAGCAGTCCAAAACTGCGGTCGTATGCATCGTACGCCGTTGTCAATTTTCACGCCTCCAGACCTGCGTTATTTCTGCTTTTTCCTCTGCATTAAGTTTGTACATCACTTCAATCGCTGATCTGAAAAAGCGACAACGACACAATTTCCCATGACAATGCAGAACCCAAACACTTATGCGTAGGGTTCTAGACTGTTGCGCCTTTGTGAACTGTTTGCCCCTATCGAATTTATACATGGCGTTCTTCTACACGGGCTCCACAATATCAGCCTAGGTAACTGCGCAGGCGACTGCCCCAGGCGTCCACGTAGGTGGTAACGCACGTCTCGAGACTTCTTTGTATCGAATGCCGAAGCAGAGGCCAAACAGTAGGATATCGCTTGTGAAGTCCGTGAAGAAGAAGATGTTTTTTGTTGAAAAGTGTTTGTCCAGGAACACAACACTCAACCCTGTACAACGCCCTCTTGTGGCATATCGTTCTACTCGCTGTGCGCCTTCCGGTGTAACTGTGTACATATCGACCCTGTGGAGGACCAGATACACCTTGAAGGTGTTATAGAGAATATGTAGAGTCTGTGTGGCCTGTCGTTCTTTCCACTCAGAAATTTCTGTAGAAACGAGCAATCCGCGGTGCAAATTGAAGGTATGAGCGCACAGAGTCATGTATGTATACTTGTACAGAGTTATGTTTATACGTACCTAAGGACCATTTTCTCTCGGAAGACCCTTGTGGTGCTGGAAAGTGTCCTGTGTGCAACAGTGAACGCTCCTACTTCAAAGAGATGGCTATCAGTGTGTCCGTTCCTCTGAGTTCCAGCCAGGGAGAGGCGAAGTGTGCGTGTGCGCGTGTATGTAGGTGTAGAGTACGAATCAACGAGCTGTGTTCTCTTTCTTTCCTGTTGCTCGATGTATCACGAGCAGTGACGAAGCAACAATTGGTCCAGCAGACGCACCGGTCGGACAGGACTACACTAAAAGAATTGCCTTGCAGAAGTCTGTAGCTTTCATCATATGCTTGGATAGAGTTCAAATAATTTTGTATGCTATATTTCGACCACAAGCGTACATCCTCACTATATTTCTTTTGTGTCTCTTGGGTGAGGGACGATATACGTATGAAGATCCACATAGAGGTATTTCTAGATGCTGCCTATTGGAACTGCGTGGATATCCATACAGATCTACTTTAGAGCACGAAGAGTGGGAAATCGCCTATTTCTTATGTACACCCCAGTGCCTGTGAGACCATAATTGGCAGCACACACACTTGTCCACTTGGAATGGATAGCTCGGAATAAAGATGTTTACGTGCGTGCTTTCTGCGACGGTGGTTGATCATCTACGCTCGTGTAGGCTCTTGCACTTTGTAGACTGTGCATTTCTGGCTTCTCCTGCAATGTAAAAGCTTTACCAGCTCCAGGGCGGACACAGTGAATTTTGTTTATTGCCAAATAGATGGTGTAGAGCGGCATAACCAGCATCCTCGTGCAAGTGCCTCTCTAATGTTTCCGTATTCTTCTGGCAGTGGATAACCTGTCGTTCTTTGGGAGCCATCAACATGTTGCAGCAAACTGTTTCCTTCACTAACATTGCAGAAATCGCCAGCGCCGGAGCCGTCGGAGAACAGGGAGCCAACGTTGCCTATTTCTTCTGCAGCGGAAAATAGAGCTGCAGCTGGTGAGCCAGTTGTTCCGGCAGCAAAGCAGCAGCCGTCTTCTAGTTTGAAAAAAGATTCACGATGAAGGAGCTGCTGAGGGAAAATCAGGTGGAGACTTCGTTGCTGCTCCAGAAGAGAGAAGGCCAGGGCAACTGTTGCGGTGCAGCTCGTTCGATCTCTTGATGACGATGAGGATGCATGGTGGCAGAGTGGAGTGTGAAGGAGTCTGAGGCGCTACAGGAAGCTCTCATACAGCAACAGTACACAGGAAGAATAGGTGCTGAGGCTCTCGCATTCACAGAAGAAGTGGAGCAGGAAGAGCTTCCCCCACTTTGCCACCTGACATTGCAGCAGCGACAGTGTGGGACGAAAAGCCGGAAATAGCTCCGTTTGGTGCAGCAGCACAAGCGATGGTCGATGACGCTCTACGACAAGTTCTGGAACGTAGCCGTAGCGGCAAAGTAGTTCAGAAAGCGACGTGAAAGAGTGGGAGAGATTCCTAGTCAGAAGGAAAAAACATGGAACCAGAAAACACCGCAGCACCTGCAATCACGGAACCGCAACAACAGCACACCTCGCACCAGCCTCTCTCGCTTCTTCGGCGGCCAGTCTCTGCCGCAACGAAGATTTTCTTGTCCACCAGGTGCGGCATTGCCCACCGTGCGGCAAGTGCCTTCGGGAAGCTTTTCACTTGAAACCGCCACGTCAGCAGCACCAGGAACAACGGCAGCAAAAGCCGCAACAGAAGCCGCGGCATGGCGGCAGTCATCGGTGCGGCACCAAAGACAGCAGCAGAGATGGCTGCTGCTGGACGAGCATACGTTGAAGGGCAGCACCTGTGGCAGAACCAGCAGTAACTGTAGCAAGAAAATTAGCAGGAGATGCAGCTCTCGAAGCCGCGTTAGCAGCAATTAAAACAGGAGGAGGTGGTGAAGCAGCGAAGGAAACGTGGATTAGAACGTCGTTTTCACTGATGCCTGGCCTGCGAGAAACTCAGCGTTCTTCCGAACAGGGCACCGCTTGCACTCCGCGAGCGTCACGGATATGGTACAGCACGAAGGGCAAAAGCGAAAGCAGCGACAGCAGCAGGCACAAGGACCCAGAATCACGGAAGATCAGGTCAATGGAGCATGCTACAGGAGTGGTGACTGCAGAAGCGGATGAGAAGAAGCCGCAGCAGACAGCGGATGCTAAAGCCTTTCCCTCTAGTATTTCGTTTACTGTGAATCTTGCTACTGTTCCAAAGGTCATTACAATGGACACTTTGCCAGGCCTGTTGGAGCCACGGAAAGAAAAGCCGCCGCAACCAGCGGCTGTTGCTTCTAAAAAATACCGGGGAGAAGAGCCAGAGGAGACGCACGTTCCAGAAAGAGGAGACAACAAAGAGAGACACACACCTGCGACAAGAAAGAAGAAGCGGCAGGAGGGCACACAGAACAACAGGAGGAAGAGCAGCGTCGACAGCGGGAGAGACAGCAAAAGCAGCATGAACAACGTCTACGACGGAAGCGTTGCTGCAAAGATATCGTATTCAAGTGGAAGAAAGGAGAAACGCGAGGAACGCACGCCAGCAAAAGCTGCAGCAGCCGCAGTAGTGGAAAAGCCAGCAAAGGAGCCGCCAAGTGCAGAGCCCATCCTAGAAGAGGCAGTAGGAGACAGCGTGCGTGCTTCGTATTCTGTTTCATAAAGGAAGTAAGCTTTCCAGTTGTGATACGAAAAAGACAGGGAATCACCGGCAGCGGCCTCACAGGGAGGTATGCTCCAGTGGCTTTCCCGTGATTCAATGCACGTGGACAGCGCTGGAACCGTTGCAAGACGCACCGCAGATTCTTTAAAGGGTAATACGATATTCTTCTCAGAACAACGATAAATCATCACCACTGCTACAAGAAATCAACTGAAAAAGAGAGAAACTTCCACGTCCACTTGATGGACCACGCACACATGCAGAGGAGGCTTCTCTTGGGTCCAGGGACATCGAGAGATCGAGAACAGTTATTGCACGCCTGTCTGCCACTACGATGAACTCTCCTAAACTCAATAAACAAGATGCAGATATGAACCTTGCGAAGAGCCCTACACGCAGATGACACCTACTGTTGAACAGTAGAAAAAAAGATGACCTTGGGCCGCCAAAGGGGAAACAGTTTATATTTAAACCGGGAATTGGGTCTACCAAGCTCTCTCAAGCAGGCTGATGTTGCGTTTGTGTTTTAATAGGTTTGAACTCTCTATTTCTTCTCCCGCGAAATAGAAGGAGAAGAACAAATTGTCTGCTTATGGCTCTTTGTACTCACTTCTCTCGAAATGTTTTTACGAGACACACAGGTACATACTCTCTCCTACTGCACTACTGACCAGATCTACTGCACAAGGATGTCCGCCAGAAATCATAAATTGTATCAAACCGCATAATACGAAGGCCTAAACACGCATATTTAATCTACTCTTGCTTCTTTTTACTACGAGCATCAAACAAGAAAGTTCCTGTCTTTCGTACAATTCCGAACCCCATCACTAAACGTATACAAGCCGGACGCATCCTCGGCTTGTGCCTTATCGACTCAGCGCCTGCAACACCTGCTGCTGTATTACTATTATCGCAACACCAGTAAAATGAACCGCGTACTACTAGTGCTCATTACTACGCCTGCTACTACCCCTTACTCCTACTACTCTTACTCTTACTACTACTACTACTACTACTAGTGCTACTAATTATAATACTACTACTACTACTTCTGCTACTACTACTATCATTACTACTACTATTGGTACTACTATTGCTACTACTAGTACTACTACTAGTACTACTACTAGTGCTACTACTACTACTACTATTACTACTGCTGTTACTACTACTACTACTACTACCACCACTATTACTACTGCTGTTGCTGCCCTGCTGCTAGTACCACTGTGACTATTACTACTCAACTGCCCTCGGCAGACTACTACTCTCCTGCTACTAACTGCACTATTACTCCAGTCCCTGTACTACTACTCTTACTACCACCACTTTATTAATGTTACCGCTATTACAGCAACTAATATATACTTGTACTCCTATGGTCTCGGCAGACTACTACTACTACTGCTACTACTACTACTGCTCTACTATCAGCACTGTTTACTATTACCATAGTACGAACGTTATTACTAATAGTAATGTTGCTGCCAGGTACGACAATCACTACAACTGGTGCTACTGTAGTATCTGCTGTGGCTTTCGCTCCTTTTATAGGGCTTGGTACATTAGCTCACAAGTTGACATGTTTTTCTTGAGTCACGCCAGCGTCTGTCTTTCTTCTCATTCTCGTCTCCTCCGTACGAGTTATATTTCATTTTGGAAAGAAACCACCCCGGCTGAACTCCAGTGGCTGCCAATCTATCGTGGCTCCGCGCGCAGCAGGCTCTCTTCGTGACTTTAACCCGACAGGTGTTGGTGTTTATCGCGGGACCGTGAGTCCCGCAACAGTGTTTTGACATATACATTTTTTTCTTCCATCTTTCCGGCGTCCTAACCGTGTCTCTCATCAGTGTGTTTCATATACAGCTTTTCCTTTTCTGTTCCTCGTGTCCGGCATCCTTAGCGTTCTTCTTTCCTGTGGAAATGCAGTACAACCACCAAGAAAAAGGGTTCTTTTGTGCGATCGTTGCTGCGGCTCATTCAGGTCTTGTATGTGCCTCAGTGATTTCAACAACGCCGCGCGATAGTCTCCTGGGCGATGCTGCTGCCAATATCGCACCAGGTAGGGGAAGAAAGAGATTTCTTCAGGGGTTGTATGAGAGTACTCATTCGAACGCACCCACATTAGGCGTCTCCACTGGCATATACAAAACCAAATGCGCCTATAGAGACGGAACAAGGCCGTTAAGTTCCTAGTTCTTTTACGAAAATGTAGAAAGACGGACATTTCTGCGTATCCAGCCCGCCCATTCTCCACAATGAAACATCCCTTGCTTGTACGGATGCATTCACTGGAAGCAGACTTCGCTTCTACGAGTCTCTAAATCCGTATCCACCCGCAGCCACTGCAGACAGCAAGCTCTCTCCTAACGGGAATCTTTCTATCTTCCGAAAGTCTCTCTTTCTCTCTCTCAGTGAATGGCATCTTTCTTTGTGAGGGTCTCTCTCGCGTTATAGCCTATCTGTTTGTAGAAATATGAACTGCACTGCCCACGTACAGCAGGATTTGTTCTTTTGCAAAGGCTGGTGCTGCGCTCGTCCGATGCCGTGCGCGTTGGCCTTGTCAGTCCTTGATATATCACCACCAGAAAAGATTTCTCTGCGGCGTCC
>JAEOAE010001521.1:0-19131 GCA_036365155.1 Meriones psammophilus
TGTGGTGTAGAGTGGGTTATATCACTTTTCACTTTTCCTGTGTTCCTAATTGAGCGAGTGGCACACATCTGATTTAGTTTACAATTAGTGCTTTGCGTTTATGTTCTTCGTTGGAAATATGTTCCTGTTATTAACAAGTTATGGTTATGGTTAGGGTTAGGGTTAGGGTTTAGGGTTAGGGTTAGGGTAGGGTTTGGGTTAGGTTTAGGGTTAGGTGTTGGTTTAGGGTTATGGTTAGGGTTAGGTTAGGGTTAGGGTTAGGTTTAGAGTAGGGTTAGGGTTAGGGTTATGGTTAGGGGTTAGGTTTAGGGTTAGGGGCTTAGGGTTAGGGTTAGGGTTACGGTTGGGGTTAGGGTTAGGTTTAGGGTTAGGATTAGGGTTAGGGTTAGGGGTTAGGGTTAGGGTTAGGGTTAATGTTAGGGGCTTAGGGTTAGGGATAAGGTTAGGGTTAGTGTTAGGGTTAGGGGCTTAGGTTAGGTTTAGGGTTATATCACTTTTCAGTTTTCCTGTTATAATAATTGAACAGGCGACACGATTGTGAATTAGTTTACAAAGCTGTGCTTTATGTTACTATTCTTTCAATGAAAAGTTGTTTCTTTGCCGTACATTTCGATATATCGCTTTTCAGTTTTTCTGTATTCCTAAATGTGTGAGTGGCACACATGTGATTTAGTTTACAAAGTAGTGCTTTGCATTTATGTTCTTTCGTTGGAATCTTGTTCCTGTTAGGGAACAAGTTAGGTTAGGTTTAGGGTTAGGTTAGGGTTAGGGTTAGTGTTAGGGTTAGTGGTTAGCGTTAGGGTTAGGTTTAGGTTTAGGAGCTTAGGGTTTGGGTTAGGGTTATATCACTTTTCAGGTTTCCTGTTTTAATAATTGAACAGGCAACACGAATGTGAATTAATTTACAAAGTTGTGCTTTGCATTTCTGTTCTTTAGATGAAAACTTTTTTCTATGCCATACATTTCAATATATTGCTTTTCAGTTTTCCTGTATTCCTAATGGAGCGAGCGACACACATGTGAATTAGTTTACAAAGTATTGCTTTGTCTTTATGTTCTTTCGTTGGAAACTTGTTCCTATTAGGAACATCTTAGCGCTAGGGTTAGGTTAGGTTTAGGGTTAGAATGCGGTTAGGGATAGGTTTAGGGGTTATGGTTAGGGGGTAGGGTTCGGTGTAGGGGGTTAGGGTTAGGTTTAGGGTTAGGTTATAACACTTTTCACTTTTCCTGTTATAATAATTGAACAGGCGACACGTATTTGAATTAGTTCACAAAGTTTTGCTTTGCATTTCTGTTCTTTCGATGGAAACTTGTTTCTGTGCCATAGAGTGCGAGATATCACATTTCAGTATTCCTGTATTCCTAATTGAGCAAGCGACACACATGTGATTCGATTTAAAAGTAGTGCTTTGCTTTTCTGTTCTTTCGTTCGAAACTTGTTCCTGTGCTGTACAGTGCGTTATATCACTTTTCAGTTTTCCTGTATTCCTAATTGAGCTAGTGGCACACATGTGATTTAGTTTACAAAGCAGTGCTTAGCGTTTATGTTCTTTCCTTGGAAACTTGTTCCTGTTTGTTAGGGTTACGGTTAGGGATAGGGTTAGGGTTAGGGTCAGGATTAGGGTAGGGTTATGGTTAGGGCTAGGATTAGGGGTTAGGTTTGGGGCTATGGTTAGGGTTAGGGTTAGAGGCTCAGGGTTATGGTTAGGGTTATATCACTTTTCAATTTTCCTGTTATAATAATTGAACAGGTGACACGAATGTGAATTAGTTTACAAAGTTGTGCTTTGCCTTTCAGTTCGTTCCATGGAAACTTGTTTTTTTGCCATACATTTCGATATATCGCTTTTCAGTTTTCCTGTATTCCTAACTGAGCAAGCGACACACATGTGATTTAATTTACAAAGTAGTGCTTTGCGTTTATGTTCTTTCGATGGAAACTTGTTTCTGTGCCGTACAGTTTGAGATAACACTTTTCAGTTTTCCTGTATTCCTAATTGAGCGAGTGACACACATGTGATTCCGTGTAAAAGTAGCGCTTTGCTTTTCTGTTCTTTCGTTCGAAACTTGTTCCTGTGCTGTACAGTGCATTATCTCCTTTTTCAGTTTTCCTGTATTCCTAATTGTGCGAGCGACACACATGCGAATTAATTTACAAAGTAGTGTTTTGCTATTCTGTTCTTTCATTCGAAACTTATTCCTATGTTGTACAGTGTGATATATCACTTTCCAGTTTTCCTGTGTTCCTAATTAAGCGAGTGACACACATGTGAATTAGGTTACAAAGTATTGCTTTGCGTTTATGATCTTTCGTTGGTCACTTTTCACTTTTCCTGTTATAATAATTGAACAGTCGACACGTATGTGAATTACTATACAAAGTTGTGCTTTGCATTTCTTTTCTTCCGATGAAAACTTGTTCCTGTGCTGTACAATTCGAGATATCACTTTTCAGTTTTCCTGTTATAATAATTGAACGGGCGACACATATGTGAATTAGTATAAAAGTTGTTCTTTGCGTTTCTCTTCTTTCGATGGAAACTTGTTTCTGTGCCTTACAATGCGAAATAACACTTTTCAGTTTTCCTGTATTCCTAAATGAGCGAGAAATACACATGTGATTCCGTTTAAAAGTAGTGCTTTGCATTTCTGTTCTTCTGTTGGAAACTTGTTCGTGTGCTGTACAGTGCATTATATCACTTTTCAGTTTTCCTGTATTCCTAATTGAGCGAGGGGCACACATGTGATTTAGTTTACAAAGTAGTGCTTGCGTTTATGTTTTTGCGTTGGAAACTTCTTCCTGTTAGGAACAAGTTAGGGTTAGGGTTAGGGGTAGGGTTAGGCTTAGGGTTAGGGTAGGGTTAGGGTTATGGTTAACGTTAGGGTTAGGGGTTAGGGTTAGGGTTATCGTTAGGGTTAGGGCTTAGGGTTAGTGTTAGTGTTATGTCACTTTTCAGTTTTCCTGTTATAATAATTGAACAGGCGACACGAATGTGAATTAGTATACAAAGTTGTGCTTTGCGTTTCTGTTCTTTCGATGGAAACTTGTTTCTGTGCTGTACAGTGTGACATATCACTTTTCAGTTTTCCTGTTATAATAACTGAACGGGTGACAGGTATTTAAATTAGTATACAAAGTTGTGCTTTGCATTTCTATTCTTGTGCTGGAAACTTGTTTCTGTGCTGTACAGTGTGATGTAGCACTTTTCCATTTTCCTGTTATAATAATTGAACGGGCGACACATATGAATTAGTTTACAAAGTTGTGCTTTGCATTTCTGTTTTTTTGATGGAAACTTGTTTCTGTGCCGTACTATGCGAGATAACACTTTTCAGTTTTCCTGTATTCCTAATTGAGCGAGCAATACACATGTGATTCCGTTTAAAAGTAGTGCTTTGCATTTCTGTTCTTCTGTTGGAAACTTGTTTCTGTGCTGTACAGTTCAATATATCACTTTTCAGTTTTCCTGTTATATTAATTGAATGGGCGACACGTATGTGAATTAGTTTAAAGTTGTGCTTTGCGTTTCTGTTCTTTCATTGGAAACTTGTTCCTGTGCTGTACAGTGCATTATATCACATTTCAGTTTTCCTGTATTCCTAATTGAGCTAGCGACACACATGTGATTTAGTTTACAAAGTAGTGCTTTGCGTTTCTGTTCGTTTGATGGAAACTTGTTCCTGTGCCGTACAGTGTGAGATAACACTTTTCAGTTTTCCTGTATTCCTAATTGAGTCAACGACACACATGTGATTCCATTGAAAAGTATTGCTTTGCGTTTCTGTTCTTCTGTTGGAAACTTGTTCCTATTCTTTACAGTGTGATATATCATATTTCAGTTTTCCTGTATTCCTAATTGAGCGAGCGACACACATGTGATTTAATTTACAAAGTAGTGCTTTGCGTTTCTGATCTTTTGCTCAATACTTGCTCCTGTACTGTACAGTGCGATACAGCACTTTTCAGTTTTCCTCTTATAATAATTAAATGGGCGGCACGTATGTGAATTATTTTACATAGTTGTGCTTTGCGTTTCTGTTGTTTCGATGGAAACTTGTTTCTGTGTCTTACATTCAAAGAAGAGCTAACACCAACTCTCTTCAAACTATTCCACAAAATAGAAACAGAAGGAGCATTACCAAACTCATTCTATGAAGCCACAGTCACCTTGGTACCTAAATCTCATAAAGACTCAACAAATAAACAGAATTTCAGGCCAATCTCCCTTATGAACATTGATGCAAAAATACTCAACAAAATACTCGCAAACTGAATACAAGAACACATCAAAGATATCATCCACCATGACCAAGTAGGCTTCATCCCAGGTATGCAGGGATGGTTCAATATAAGGAAATCCATCAATGTAATCCATCATATTAACAAATTGAAAGAAAAAAAAAAACACATGATAATCTCCCTAGATGCTGAAAAAGCCTTTGACAAAATCCAACATCCATTGATGTTTAAAGTATTGGAGAGATCAGGGATACAAGGCACATATCTAAACATAGTAAAGGCGATATACAACAAACCTATAGCCAACATCATACTGAACGGAGAGAAACTTAAAGCAATCCCACTGAAATCAAGGACAAGACAAGGCTGCCCACACTCTCCATATCTCTTCAACATAGTTCTGGAAGTCCTTGCTAGAGCAATAAGACAGTTGAAGGAGATCAAGGGGATACAAATTGGAAAGGAAGAAGTCAAATTATCACTATTTGCAGATGATATGATGGTATACGTGAGTGACCGCAAAAACTCTACCAGGGAACTCCTACAGCTGATAAACACCTTCAGCAAAATGGCCGGATACAAAATTAACTCAAAAAAATCAGTAGCCCTCCTGTATACAAAAGACAAAAGGGCTGAGAAAGAA
Source organism: Meriones psammophilus (assembly GCA_036365155.1). Classification (NCBI taxonomy): domain Eukaryota; kingdom Metazoa; phylum Chordata; class Mammalia; order Rodentia; family Muridae; genus Meriones; species Meriones psammophilus. The sequence goes on from JAEOAE010001521.1 coordinate 4,884, forward strand.
ATTAGGGAAACAACACCCTTCACAATAGCCACAAATGACATACGGTACCTCGGAGTAACCCTAACCAAGGAAGTCAAAGACTTGTATGAAAAAAATTTCAAATCTCTGAAGAAAGAACTAGAAGAAGATATGAGAAGATGGAAAGATCTCCCATGCTCATGGCTTGGTAGGATTAACATTGTAAAAATGGACATCTTAACAAAAGCAATCTACAGATTCAATGCAATGCCCATCAAATTACCAACACAATTCTTTACATACTTGGAAAGAAAAATTCTCAACTTCATATGGAATAACAAGAAACCCAGAATTGCTAAAACAATCCTCTACAATAAAAGATCTTCTGGAGGTATCTCCATCCCTGATCTTAAGTAGTACTATAGAGCAACAGTTTTAAAAACTGCATGGTACTGGCATAGAAACAGAATGGTGGATCAATGGAACCGAACAGAGGACCCAGAAATAAACCCATACACTTATGGACACCTGATATTTGACAAAGAAGCCAAAATCACATAATGGAAAAAAGATAGCATCTTCAACAAATGGTGCTGGTCCAACTGGATGTCTACATGTAGAAAAATGAAAATAGATCCATACTTATCACCCTGCACAAAACTGAAGTCCAAGTGGATCAAATACCTCAACATAAAACCAGACACATTAAATCAGCTTGAAAAAAAAAAGTGGGGAATACCCTAGAACTCATTGGTACAGGGGAAAACTTCCTGAACAGAACTCCAACAGCACAGGCTCTAAGAGCAAAAATCAATAAACGGGACCTCATGAAACTGAAAAGCTTCTGCAAAGCAAAGGACACCGTCATCAAAACAAAGCGACCTCTACAGATTGGGAAAGAATCTTCAACAACCCTTTATCTGTCAGAGGACTCATATCAAGTATATATAAAGAACAAAAGAAGCTGAAAAGCAGCAAACCAAGTAATCCACTTAAAAAATGGGGAACAGAGCTAAACAGAGAATTCTCTGTAGAAGAATACCGAATGGCAGAGAAGCACTTAAAGAAATGCTCAACCTCACTAGCCATTAGGGAAATGCAAATCAAAACAACCCTGAGATTTCACCTTACACCCATGACAATGGCCAAGATCAAAAACTCAAGTGACAGCACATGCTGGAGAGGTTGTGGAGAAAGAGGAACCCTTCTCCACTGCTGGTGGGAATGTAAACTGGTACAACCACTCTGGAAATCAATCTGGCGTTTTCTCAGAAAACTAGGAATAGTGCTTACCCAAGATCCAGCCATACCACTCCTAGGCATATATCCAAAAGAGGTTCAAGCAGACAAAAAGGAAATTTGCTCAACCATGTTCGTAGCAGCTTTATATGTAATAGACAGAAGCTGGAAACAACCCAGATGCCCCTCAACTGAAGAATGGATGCAGAAAATGTGGTACACCTACACAATGGAATATTACTCAGCAATGAAAAATTAGGAAATCATGAAATTTGCAGGTAAATGTTGGGAACTGGAAAGAATCATCCTGAGTGAGTTGTCCCAGAAGCAAAAAGACACACATGGTATATACTCACTCATAGATATACAACATAGGACAAACCCACTAAAACCTGTGCATCTAAAGAAACTAAGCAAGAGAGAGGACCCCAACTAAAATGTCTAATCCCCATATGGAAAGGCAAAGAGGATGGACATCAGAAGAAGAAGAAAACAGGAAACAACCTAGGAACCTACCACAGAGGGTCTTTGAAAGCCTCTGCCCTAGAGACTATCAAAGCAGAAGCTAAGTCTGATGGGCAACTGTTGGGGAGAGTGAATGGAATTTTATGTAAGAACTGGGAAAGAGCAAGATCTGGAGAGGACAGGGTCTCCACAAGGAGAGCAACAGAACAAGAAAATTTGAACACAGGGAACTTCCCAGAGACTCATACTCCAACCAAGGACTATTCATAGAGATAACCCAGAACCCCTGCACAGATGTAGCCCAGGGCAGTTCAGAGTCCAATTGGGTTACATATTAATGAGAAGAGGGGCTGCCTCTGACATGAACTGACTGGCCTGCTCTTTAGTCACCTCCTCCTGAGGGGGAGCAACCTTACCAGGCCATAGTAGAGGACAATGCAGCCACTTTTGATGTGAACTGATGGAGTAAGATCAGAAAGGAGAGGAGAACCTCCCCTATCAGTGGACTTGGGGAGTGGCATGCATGCAGAGGGAGGAGGGAGGGTGGAATTAGGAGGAGAGGGAGGGGCTTATGGGGGGATGCAGAGTGAATAAAGTGTAATTGATGAAAAATTTAAAAAAAAGGGAAAAAATAATAATTTAAGAACCTTAAATGACTTTCAAAAGTGGAGGAAAACATGGAGTTAGTCAATTTACATGGAGCACGTCTCGCCCCTGGGGGCAATGGTCTCCTGAACCTACTCAGATCTCGGACACCACCACTGCTAGTTCTAGAACCAATGCAGGATGTTCCAACGAGGGGGTTAAGGCTTCTCATAATATTTCCTATAAGCCCACACCTGTTTGTTTACATTCCCCATTTTTATTCATTATTAGCCAGATAGAGCCAAGTAATTGTAGTAATGATACTTGCTTTTTTGCCCAATGCTGTAATGCTAGTAAATTTACTAGCTGGTTACTCACATGCCTCGCTGGGTACCTGTGCCCATTGATGCCCTCACGCTATGACTCTCTTCAGACAGAAAAGGGATCTTGGAATTACAGCTGCCATTGTTACTGCCATCTCATTGGCGGCTGTTGGAGCGACCACCACAGCATTAGCCATGAGTCATACTGGGCAGACTGCTCAGACCCTGAATAACCTTTTAGCCAAGGTAGCTCATGCCTTAGATGTACAAAAAGGAATTAATGCTCAACTAAAAGGAGGTTTAATGGTGTTCAATCAGAGGTTTGACCTTGTGCAGGAGCAAATTGATACCCTATGGCAAATCGCTCAAATTGGCTGTCAATGAAAGTATGCTGGACTTTGTGTCACTAGCATACAACATGAGAATTTTCCCTGTGCTGCAAATCTGTGTAAACAATTGTCGAGCTATATTTTAGGTAATTGGACTGGAGAATTCGATACTACGATGGACCAGCTGAGAGTGGCCATTGTCATGGTAAATTCTATCAGAGTGGACACAGGACTAGCCACAGGATTATCATCATGGATTGCTGCAGCCATGAATCATCTGAAGGAATGGGTGGGCATGGGAGCGTTATCAGGCCTTCTGGTGTTGGTCACCTTGGTTTGCCTGTGGTATATATGCAAGATTAGAGTCTCACAACAGCGTAATGCAGCCATGATCATTCAGGCCTTTACAGCCATTGAAGAAGGACATTCTCCCCAAGCATGGTTGGCTACCATAAAAAGCCAAAATGTTACGCTCAGGATACAAGGCTAAGCACTGCACTCAGTGTCAGCAGCCTTGGACCCAGAGAAGATCATGTCTGATTGCATGCGGGTTGATGCCCCAGGTCCCGCCTCTGAGAAAAAGTTTTTGGACGGGTCTGATGCTCTTTGGTTGGATGACACCTAAATGAACATCAGTACAAAGTCCCAATTTATTCCTAATATCAGAGATCAGACCTCTACTCTTGCCTGATGCGTCCAAAACAAAAAAGGGGAACTGTAAAGAGCTGCGAAATGCCGCGCCTGAAAGATGGAGCTGGTTTCTGCCTTCCACCTTCCCGATGGTGAGTGCTCTCTGTCACAAACAACTCCACATTTGGCTAAGGCTGAGGATCTGGCTTGCTTCCATGTATGTGTACCTATCTACATTGCCCACGTGGCATGATGAGGTTGGTTACCCAGAGGCTATTTAAAGTGGGCTGGCTTTCCCCAGGGTCAGATGATTGTTCAAGGTTCCTGAATAAACTGCATTTAAAAAATAAATAAATAAAACAAAATATCAAGTTAAAAAAAAAAAAAGTAGTGCTTTGTTTTTGTGTTCTTTCATTCGAAACTTGTTCCTGTGCTGTACAGTGCATTATATCACTTTTCAGTTTTCCTGTATTCCTAATTGAGTGAGTGGCACACATGTGATTTAGTGTACAAAGTAGTGCTTTGCGTTTATGTTCTTTCGCTGGAAACTTGTTCCTTTTAGGAACAAGTTAGTGTTAGGGTTAGGGTTAGGCTTAGAGTTAGGGTAGGGTTAGGGTTAGGGTTAGGGTTAGGGGTTAAGATTAGGGTTAGGGTTAGTGTTAGGTGCTTAGGGTTAGGGTTAGGGTTATATCACTTTTCAGTTTCCCTGTTATAATAATTGAAGAGCGAAACGAATGTGAATTAGTTTACAAAGTTGTGCTTTGCGTTTCTGTTTGTTCGATGAAAACTTGTTTCTTTGCCATACATTTCGATATATCGCTTTTCAGTTTTCCTGTATTCCTAATTGAGCGAGCGACACACATGTAAATTTGGTTTACAAAGTAGTGCTGAAAGACCCCCACCTCACCAAAAGTTAGAAGCAGCTAATAGTTAATGTCATTTTGTACAGCACTGTTTTGAGAAACTCTGAAGGATACCACTGTTTTGAGAAACTCTGTGGGCTAGGGAGGGAACTAGCTGAAGAGACCCAGCTGATGGGGATATCTGCGGTCAGGCTGCCCCAGTTGAGCCAAAAATCAATTTGTGCTGACCACGCATATGAGAAGTTTGTGAGACTGTTCCAGCTGAGATAGGGGCCCTAAGACAAATAGTAAGACTGTTCCAGCTGAGATAGGAGCCCTAAGACAAACAACAGGTGGCGGTCCCAAGATTGAGAGCCATCATGACCTTTCTGACCACCCAGTTCCTGATATCATGGTGTCCCTGCCAAACTCTGACTCAAGTTGTGGTCTCATTTAAATGTACCAATCAGCTCCCTGTAACTATGCTTCTCGCTTCTGTACCTGCGCTTTTGCTCTGAGACCCTATAAAAAGACCAGCTTTCCACTCAGGTGGCGCGCAAGTGTTCCAAGAGACTTTGTCGCCCCGGGTACCCGTGTATCAAAATAAAACCTCTTGCGGTTTGCAGCCGAACATCTGGTCTCTTTGATCCTTGGGAGGGGGTCTCCCTGACGGAAGACACCCATCGGGAGTCTTTCAATGCTTTGCATTTCTGTTCTTCTGTTGGAAACTTGTATCTGTGCTGTACAGTGTGATATATCACTTTTCAGTTTTCCTTTTTTATTAAATGAACGGGAGACACGTTTGTGAATTTGTTTACAAAGTTCTGCTTTGTGTTTCTTTTCTTTCGATGGAAACTTGTTCCTGTGCTGTAAAGTTTGATATATCACTTTTCAGTTTTCCTGTTATAATAATTGAACAGGCGACACGTATGTGAATTAGTTTATAAAGTTGTGCTTTGCGTTTCTGTTCTTTCGATGAAAACTTGTTTCTTTGCCGTACATTTCGATATATATCGCTTTTCAATTTTCCAGTATTCCTAATTGAGCGAGCGACACACATGTGATTTAGTTTACAAAGTAGTGCTTTGCGTTTATGTTCTTTCATTGGAAACATGTTCCTGTGCTGTACAGTGTGATATATCACTTTTCAGTATTCCTCTTATAATAATTGAACGGACAACACATATGTGTATTAATTTACAAAGTTGTGCTTTGCGTTTCTGTTCTACTGTTGGAAACTTGTTCCTGTGCTGTACAGTTTGATATATCAGTTTTCAGTTTTCCTCTTATAATAATTGAAAGGGCGACACATATGTGAATTAGTTTACAAAGTTGTGCTTTGCGTTTCTCTTCTTTCGATGGAAACATGTTTCTGTGCCGTAAAGTGTGAGATAACAATTTTCAGTTTTCCGGTATTCCTAATTGAGCGAGAGACACACATGTGATTCCGTTTAAAAGTAGCGCTTTCTTTTCTGTTCTTTTTTTTGAAACTTGTTCCTGTGCTGTACATTGCGTTATATCACTTTTAAGTTTTCCTGTATTCCTAATTAAGCGAGTGGCACACATGTGATTTATTTTACATGGTAGTGCTTTGCGTTTATGTTCTTTCATTGGAAACTTGTTCCTAGGCTGTACAGTGTGATAGATCACTTTTCAGTATTCCTCTTATAAAAATAGAACGGACGACACATATGTGAATTAATTTACAAATTTGTGCTTTGCGTTTCTGTTCGTTCTTTGGAAACTCGTTCCTGTTAGGAACAACTTAGGGTTAGGGTTAGGGTTAGGGTTAGAGTCTTAGGGTTAGGTGAAGGGTTAGGGTTAGGGTTAGGGTTAGGGTTAGGGTTAGGGCTAGGGTTAGGTTAGGGGCTCATGGTTAGGTAAGGGTTAGGGTTCTGGCTAGGGTTAGTGTTAGGGGCTCATGGTTAGGTAAGGGTTAGGGTTAGAGTTAGGGTTAGGGTAAGGTTAGGGTTAGGGTTAGGGTTAGGGATAGGGTTAGGGTTAGGGTTAGGGCCTTAGGGTTAGGGTTAGGGTTAGGCTTAGGTAAGGGCTTAGGTTAGGGTTAGGGTTATATCACTTTTCAGTTTTCCTGTTATAATAATTGAACAGGCGACACGAATGTAAATTAGTTTACAAGTTGTGCTTTTGCGTTTCTGTTCTTTCAATGAAAAAGTGTTTCTTTGCCATACATTCGATATATCACTTCTCAGTTTTCCTGTATTCCTAATTGAGCGAAAGTGACACACATGTGATTTAGGTTACAAAGTACTGCTTTGCATTTCTGTTCTTCTGTTTGAAACTTGATTCTGTGCTGTACAGTGTGATATATCACTTTTCAGTTTTCCTGTTATAATAATTGAATAGGCGATAAGTATGTGAATTAGTTTACAATGATGTGCTTTGCGTTTCTGTTTTTTCGATAGATACTTGTTTATGTGCCATAAAGTGCGAGAAAACACTTTTCAGTTTTCCTGTATTCCTAAATGAGTCAGCGACACACATGTGATTTAGGTTACAAAGTAGTGCTTTGCGTTTCTGTTCTTCTGTTGGAAACTTGTTTCTGTGCCGTACAGTGCGAGATAACACTTTTCAGTTTTCCTGTATTCCTAATTGAGGGAGAGACACACATGTGATTCCATTTAAAAGCAGTGCTTTGCTCTTCTGTTGTTTCGTTCGAAACTTGTTCTTGTGCTGTACAGTGCGTTATATCACTTATAAATTTTCCTATATTCCTAATTGAGCGAGTGGCACACATGTGATTTAGTTTACAAAGTAGTGCTTTGCGTTTATATTCTTTTGTTTCAAACTTGTTCCTGTTTGGAAGAAGTTAGGGTTACTGTTAGGTTAGGTTACGTTACTGGTTAGGGTCAGGGTTAGGGTTAGGGTTAGGGTTAGGGTTAGAGTTAGGGTCAGGGCTTAGGGTTAGGGTTAGGGTTATATCACTTTTCAGTTTTCCTGTTATAATAATTGAACAGGCGACACGAATGTGAATTAGTTTACAAAGTTGTGCTGTGCGTTTCTGTTCTTTCGATGGAAACTTCTTTCTGTGCCATAAAGTGCGAGATAACACTTTTCAGTTTTCCTGTATTCCTAATTGAGCTAGCGACACACATGTGATTCCATTAAAAAGTAGTGCTTTGCTTTTCTGTTCTTTTGTTCGAAACTTGTTCCTTTGCTGTACAGTACGTTATATCACTTTTCAGTTTTCCTGTATTCCTAATTGAGCGAGTGGCACACATGTGATTTAGTTTACAAAGTAGTGCTTTGTGTTTCTGTTCATTCGCTGGAAACTTGTTCCTTTTAGGAAAAAGTTAGGGTTAGGGTTAGGGTTAGGGGCTTAGGGTTAGGGTTAGGGTTATATCACTTTTCAGTTTTCCTGTTATAATAATTGAATGGGCGACATGTATGTGAATTAGTTACAAAGTTGTGCTTTTCGTTTCTGTTCTTTCGTTGGAAACTTGTTCCTGTTAGGAACAATTTAGGATTAGGTTTAGGGTTAGGCTTAGCGTTAGGGTTAGGGTTAGGTTTAGGTTAGGGTTAGGGTTAGGTGGTTAGGGTTAGGGTGAGGTTATATCACTTTTCAGTTTTCCTGTTATAATAATTGAACAGGCGACAGGAATGTCAATTAGTTTACAAAGTTGTGCTTTCAGTTTCTGTTCTTTCAATGAAAACTTGTTTCTGTGCTTTAAAGTGCGAGATAACACTTTTCAGTTTTCCTGTATTCCTAATTGAGCGAGCGACACACATGTGATTCCCTATTAAACTAGTGCTTTGCTTTCCTGTTCTTTCGATGAAAACTTGTATCTTTGCCGTATATTTCGATATATCGCTTTTCAGTTTTCCTGTATTCCCAATTGAGCGAGCGACACACATGTGATTTAGTTTACAAAGTAGTGCTTTGCGTTTCTGTTCTTTCAATGGAAACTTGTTTCTGTGCCATACAGTGCGAGATAACAGTTTTCAGTTTTCCCTGTAATCCTAATTGAGCGAGCAATACACATGTGATTCCGATTAAAATTAGTGATTTGCCTTTCTGTTCTTTTGTTCGAAACTTGTTCCTGTGCTGTACAGTGCGTTATATCACTTTTTAATTTTCCTGTTATAATAATTGAACAGGCAACACGAATGTGAATTAGTTTACAAAGTTGTACTTTGCGTTTCTTTTCTTTCAATGAAAACTTGTTTCTTTGCCATACATTTTGATATATCGCTTTTCAGTTTACCTGTATAACTAATTGATCAAGCAACACACATGTGATTTAGGTTACAAAGTACTGGTTTGCGTTTCTGTTCTTCTGTTGGAAACTTGATTCTCTGCTGCACAGTGTGATATATCACTTTTCCTGTTATAATAATTGAACGGACGACACGTATGTGAATTAGTTTACAAAGTTGTGCTTTGCGTTTTCTTCTTTTCGATGGAAACTTGTTTCTATGCCATAAAGTGCGAGATAACACTTTTCAGGTTTGCTGTTTTCCTAATTGAGGGAGTGACACACATGTGATACCATTAAAAAGTAGTGCTTTGCTTTTCTGTTCTTTTGTTCGAAACTTGTTCCTGTGATGTACAGTGCTTTATATCACTGTGTTTTTTTTTTTTTATTTTTAAAATTTTCTTTTTAATTATTTATTTATTTTTTTAGTTTTAATACCTATTGTTTCTTTTTTTTTTTTTTTTTTTCAATGCAGTTTATTCAGGAACCTTGAACAATAATCTGACCCTGGGGAAAGCCAGCCAACAGCTTAAATGGCCTCTGGGTAGCCTGCCCAGGCATGCCACGTGGGCAATGCAGATAGATCCACATACATGGAAGCAAGCCAGATCCTCAGCCTTAGCCAAATGTGGAATTGTTCGTGACAGAGAGCAATCACCATCGGGAAGGTGGAAGGCGGAAAACAGCTCCATCTTTAAGGCATAGCATTCCGCAGCTCTCTACAGTTCCCCCTTTTTGTTTTCGACGCATCAGGCAAGAGTAGAGGTCTGATCTCTGATGTTAGAAATAAATTGGGACTTTGTACCGATGTTCATTTAGGTGTCATCCACCCAAAGAGCATCAGACCCGTCCGATAGCTTTTTCTCAGAGGTGGGACCTTGGGCATCAACCCGCATGCAATCAGACATGCTCTTCTGTGGGTCCAAAGCGGCTGACCCTGAGTGCAGTCCTCGCCTCGCATCCTGAGCGTAACATTTTAGCATTTTATGGTATCCAACCATGCTTGGGGAGAAAGTCCTGCTTCAATGGCTGTAAAGGCCTGAATGTTCATGGCTGCATCACACTGTTGTGAGACTCTAATGTTGCATATATAACACAGGCAAACCAAGGAGACAAACACCAGAAGGCCTGCTAATGCTCCCATGCCCGCCCATTCCTTCAGATGATTCATGGCTGCAGCAATACATGATGATAATCCTGTGCCTAGTCCAGTGTCCACTATGGTAGAATTTATTGTGACAATGGCAACTCTCAGCTGCTCCATGGTAGTATCGAATTCTCCAGTCCAATTACCTAAAATATAGCTTGACAATTGTTTATACAGATTTGCAGCACAAGAAAAATTCTCATGTTATATGCTAATGACTCCAAGTCCAGCATATTTTCATTGACACCCGAGTTTAGTGTTTTGCCATAGGGTATCAATTTGCTCCTGCATGAGGTCAATCCTCTCATTGAACACCATCAAGGTTCCTTTTAGATATATCACATTTAAGTTTTCCTGTATTCCTAATTGAGAGAGTGGCACACATGTGATTTAGTTTACAAAGGAGTGCTTTTTGCGTTTATGTTCTTTCATTGGAAACTTGTTAGGGTTAGGGTTAGGATTAGGTTAGAGTTAGAGTTAGGGGCTTAGGGTTAGGGTTAGGGCTAGGGTTAGGGTTAGGGGCTTAGGGTTAAGGTTAGGCTATCGTTAGCATTAGGGTTAGGGTTAGGGTTAGGGTTAGGTTTAGGTTAGGGTTAGGGTTACTATTAGGGTTAGGGCTATATCACTTTTCAGTTTACCTGTTATAATAATTGAACAGGCGACACGAATGTGAATTAGTTTACAAAGTTGTGCTGAGCGTTTCTGTTCTTTTCGATGAAAAATTGTTTCCTTGCCTTACATTTCAATTTATCGCTTTTGAGTTTCCCTGTATTCCTAATTGAGTGAGCGACACACATGTGATTTAGTTTACAAAGTAGTGCTTTTGCGTTTCTGTTCTTCTGTTGGAAACTTGTTTCTGTGCTGTATAGTGTGATATATCACTTTCAGTTTTCCTGTTATAATAATTGAACTGGCGACACATATGTGAATTAGTTTACAAAGTTATGCTTTTCCTTTCTCTTCAATCGATGGAAGCATGTTCCTGTGCTATACAGTTCGATATATCACTTTTCAGTTTTCCTGTTATAATAATGGAACGGGCGACACATATGTGAATTAGTTTAAAGATGTGCTTTGCGTTTCTGTTCTTTCGATTGAAACTTGTTTCTTTGCCTTAAAGTGGGAGATAACACTTTTCAGTTTTCCTGTATTCCTAATTGAGCGGCGACACACATGTGATTCCATTTAAAAGTAGTGCTTTCCTTTTCTGTTCTTTTGTTCGAAACTTGTTCCTGTGCTGTACAGTGTGTTATTTCTGTTTTCAGTTTTCCTGTATTCCTAATTGAGAGAGTGGCCCACATGTGATTTAGTTTACAAAAAAGTGCTTTTCGTTTATACTCTTTTTTGGAAACTTGTTCCTGTTAGGAACAAGTTAGGGTTAGGGTAGGGCTAGGGCTAGGTTAGGGTTAGGGTTAGGGTTAGGGTTAGGGTTAGGGGGTTAGGGTTAGGGTTAGGTTTTAGAGTTAGGGGCAAAGGGTGAGGATTAGGTGATATTACTTTTCAGTTTTCCTGTTATAATAATTGAACAGGCGACACAAATGTGAATTAGTTTACAAAGTTGTGCTTTGCGTTTCTGTTCTTTCGATGAAAACTTGTTTCTTTGCTGTACATTTTGATTTATCGCTTTTCAGTTTCCCTGTATTCCTAATTGAGTGAGCGACACAAATTTGATTTAGTTTACAAAGTAGTGCTTTGTGTTCCTGTTCTTCTTTTGGAAACTTGTTTCTGTGCTGTACAGTGTGATATATCACTTTTCAGTTTTCCTGTTATAATAATTGTAATGGGCAAGAAGTATGTGAATTAGTTTACAAAGTTGTGCTTTATGTTTCTCTTCTTTCGATGGAAACTTGTTTCTGTGCCCATTACAGTCTTGAGATAACAGTTTTCAGTTTCCTGTATTCATAATTCAGCGAGCGACACACATGTGATTCTGTATAAAAGTAGTGCTTTTCTTTTCTTTTCTTGCGTTGAAAATTTGTTCCTGTTCTGTATAGTGCGTTATATCACATTTCAGTTTTCCTTTATTCCTAATTGAGCGAGTGGCACACATGTGATTTAGTTTACAAAGTAGTGCTTTGCATTTACGTTCTTTCGTTGGAAACTTGTTCCTGTTAGGAACAATATAGGGTTAGGATTAGGGTTACGGTTCGGGTTAGGGTTAGGGTTAGGGTGAGGGTTATATCACTTTTCAGTTTTCATGTTATAATAATTGAACGGGCAACACATATGTGAATTAGATTTCAAATTGTGCTTTGCATTTCTGTTCTTTCGATGGAAACTTGTTCCTGCTAGGAACAAGTTAAGGTTAGAGTTAATGTTAGGCTTAGGCTTAAGGTTAGGGTTATGGGCTTAGTGTGAGGGTTAGGGTTAGGGTTAGAGTTAGCGTTAGGGTCAGGGGCTTAGGGTTAGGGTGAGGGTTATATCACTTTTCAGTTTTCATGTTATAATAATTGAACAGGCGACACGAATGTGAATTAGTTTACAAAGTTGTGTTATGCGTTTCTGTTCTTTCGATGAAAACTTGTTTATTTGCCAAACATTTTGATGTATTGCTTTTCAGTTTTCCTGTATTCCTAATTGAGCCAGCATCACACATGTGATTCCGTTTAAAAGAAGTCCTTTGCTTTTCTGTTCTTTCATTCAACACTTGTTCCTGTGCTGTACAGTGCGGTATATCACTTTTAAGTTTTCCTGTATTCCTAACTGAGCGAGTGGCACACATGTGATTTAGTTTACAAAATAGTGCTTTGCGTTTATGTTCTTTCGTTGGAAACTTGTTCCTGTTAGGAACAAGTTAGGGTTAGGGTTATGGTTAGGGTTAGGGTTACGGGCTTAGGGTTAGAGTTAGGGTTACTGTTAGGGGCTTACAGTTAGGATCAGGGTTATATCACTTTTCAGTTTTCCTGTTATAATAATTGTACGGGCAAGAAGTATGTGAATTAGTTTACAAAGTTGTGCTTTGCGTTTCTCTTCTTTCGATGGAAACTTGTTTCTGTGACATACAGTCTGAGATAACACTTTTCAGTTTTCCTGTATTCCCAATTGAGCGTGCGACACACATGTGATTCCGTTTAAAAGTAGTGCTTTGCGTTTATGTTTTTCGTTGGAATAGAAACAAGTTTAGGTTAGGGTTAGGGTTAGGATTAGGCTTAGGGTTAGGGTTAGGGGCTTAGGGTTAGGGTGAGGGTTATATCACTTTTCAGTTTTACTGTTATAATAATTGAACAGGTGACACGAATGTTAATTTGTTTACAAAGTTGTGCTTTGCGTTTCTGTTCTTTCCATGAAAACTTGATTCTTTGCCAAACATTTCGATATATCGCTTTTCAGTTTTCCTGTATTCCTAATTGAGCCATCGTCACACATGTGATTCCATTTAAAAGTAGTCCTTTGCTTTTCTGTTCTTTCGTTCAACACTTGTTCCTGTGCTGTACAGTGCGTTATATCACTTTTAAGTTTTCATGTATTCCTAAGTGAGCGAGTGGCACACATGTGATTTAGTTTACAAAGTAGTGCTTTGCGTTTATGTTCTTTAGTTGGATACTTGTTCCTGTTAGGAACAATTTGGGGTTAGGGTTAGGGTTAGGGTTAGGGTTAGGGGCTTAGCGTTAGGGTTAGGGTTAGGGTTAGGGTTAGGGTTAGGGTTAGGGGCTTAGGGTTAGGATTAGGGTTATATCACTTTTCAGTTTTCCTGTTATAATATTTGAACAGGTGACACGAATGTGAATTAGTTTACAAAGTTGTGCTTTGCGTTTCTGTTCTTTCGATTAAAACTTGTTTCTTTGCCGTACATTTCGATTAATTGCTTTTCAGTTTCCCTGTATTCCTAATTCAGTCAGCGACACACATGTGATTTAGTTTACAAAGTAGTGCTTTGTGTTTCTGTTCTTCTGTTGGAAACTTGTTTCTGTGCTGTACAGTGTGATATATCACTTTTCTGTTTTCCTGTTATAATAATTGAATAGTCGATACATATGTGAATTAGTTTACAAAGTTGTGCTTTGCCTTTCTGTTCTTTCGATGGAAACTTGTTCCTGTCCTGTACAGTGTGATATATCACTTTTCAGTTTTCCTGTTATAAGAATTGAACGGGCGACATGTATGTGAATTAGTTTACAAAGTTGTGCTTTTCGTTTCTGTTCTTTCGATGGAAGTAGGTTCCTGTGTTGTATAGTTCGATATATCACTTTTCAGTTTTCCTGTTATAATAATTGAACGGGCGACACGTATGTGAATTATTTTACAAAGTTGTGCTTTGCGTTTCTGTTTTTTTGATGAAAACTTGTTTCTTTGCCGTACATTTCGATTTATCGATTTTCAGTTTCCCTTCTTCCTAATTGAGTGAGTGACACACATGTCATGTAGTTTACAAAGTGGTGCTTTGCCTTTCTGTTCTTTTGATGAAAACTTGTTTCTTTGCTGTACATTTCGATTTACACTTTTCAGTTTCCCTTATTCCTAATTGAGCGAGCACCACACATGTGATTTAGTTTACAAAGTAGTGTTTGTGTTTTTG
>JAEOAE010003194.1:0-21709 GCA_036365155.1 Meriones psammophilus
TATAAACCTAACCTACACACTGGGCCCTAGCCCTGCCTGGCCCTAGCCCTAACCTAACCCCTGCCCCTGTCCTAAGCCCTGGCCCTAACCTAACCGTAGCCCTAGCCCTAACCTAAAGCCTGCCTAACCTAACACTAACCTAACACTGGGCCCTAACCCTATCCTAGCACTAACCTAAGCCCTAACCCTAACCCCTAACCTAACCCAAACCCTACCCTAACCTAACCTAACCTTGCCTAACGTTGTTCTAAAGGAACAAATTTCCAACGAAGAACATAAGCATAAAGCACTACTTTGTAAAGCTAAATCACATGTGTGCCCTGCGCTCAATTAGGAATACAGGAAAACTGAAAAGTGATAGAGCTCACTGTACAGCACAGGAACAAGTTTGAACAAAAGAACAGAAAAGCAAAGCACTACTTTTAAAAGGAATCACATTTGTGTTGTTGTTCAAATTAGGAATACAGGAAAACTGAAAGTGTTATCTGCACTGTAAGGCACAGAAACAAGTTTCCATCGAAAGAACAAAGCAAAGCACAGCGTTGTAATCAATTCACATACATGTTTGTCCATACAATTATTATAACAGGAAAACTGAAAAGTGATATATCCGAACTGTACAGCATAGGAACCTGCTTCCATCGAAGAACAGAAATGAAAGCACAACTTTGTAAACTGTTTTCACATTCTTGTTGCCTGTTCAATTATTATAACATGAAAACTGAAAGTGATATGAACCTAACCTAACACTGGGCCCTAGCCCCTGTCCTAACCTAACCTAAGCCCCCAGGCCTAACCTAACCTAACCTAAGCCTAAAGCCTAAACCTAACCTAACCTAACCTAACCTAACCCTACCTAAATCTAACCTAAAACTAACCTAACCCTAACCTTAGCGCCTAACCTAATCCCAAGCTGGCCTCGCCTAGCCCCTACCTAAACCTAACCTTCCCTAACCTAACCTACCTAACCTAAGCCTAACCTAAATCTGCCTAACCCTACCCTTAAGGCCTAACTTGTTTCCTAAGAACAAAGCATAAAAACACAAGTTTAAACTGATTCACAGTCAAGCCTGTTCAATTATAATAACAGGAAAACTGAAAAGTGATACAACCTAACCTAATCCTAAGCCCCCAGCACACCTGCTTCCAGCCCTAACCTAACCTAACCAACTCCTAAACCTAATCACTTTGTTGCCTAACCAATTAACCTAAGCTAACCTAAGCCCCTAACTAACCTAACAAGTTCGAACAAAGAACACCCTAACCTAACCCTATCCTAAGCCTAACCTAACACTAACCGGCCCTAATACCTACCTACCAAAACCTTATCTAAGCCCTAACCTGACCTAAGTTTCCACCTAAGCCTAACCTACCTAAGCACTAACCTAATTCTAATTAGGCCCTAGCCTGTTCAGCTATTATAACAGGAAGCCTAGCCCAGTGGTATAGCACTGGCCAAAGCCTGGCACTAGCCTAACCTGGCCCTGGCCTGGCCCTGCCTGCCTAGCCCAGCCCTGGCCTGGCCTAACCCTGTCCGTGAGCCTGGCCTGGCCACAGCCTGGCCTTTCCTGGCCTGGCCTAACCTAAACCTAGCCCTACCTAAAGCCTAGCCTGACTCTGGCCTAAACAGTTGGCCCTGCCTGGCCTAAAGTCTGCCTAACCCTAACCCCTAGCCTAACCCTACCCTGGACAGGTTTCCAGCAAAAGAACATAAATGCAAAGCACTGCTTTGTAAACTAAATCATGTGTGTGTTGCTCGCTCAATTAGGACACAGGAAAACTGAAAAGTGATGAGACTCACTGTACAGCACAGGAACAAGTTTTGAACAAAAGAACTGAAAAGCAAAGCACTACTTTTAAAAGGAATCACATGTGTGTAAACGTGCAATTAGGAATACAGGAAAACTGAAAAGTGTTATCTTGCACTGTAAGGCACAGAAACAAGTTTCCATCAAAAGAACAAGCATAAAGCACAACGTTGTAATCCAATTCACATACATGTTGCCCGTTCAATTATTATAACAGGAAAACTGAAAAGCGATATATCCAACTGTACAGCATAGGAACCTGCTTCCATCGAAAGAACAGAAATGCAAAGCACAACTTTTGTAAACTAATTCACATTAATGTTGCCTGTTCAATGGTTATAACAGGAAAACTGAAAAGTGATATAAACCTAACCTAACACTGGGCCCTAACCTAACCTAACCTAACCTAAGCCCTAACCTAACCTAACCTAAACCTAAGCCTAACCCCTAACCTAACCTAACCTAACCTAACCCTACCTAAATCTAACCTAAAACTAACCTAACCTAACATTGGCGCCTAACCTAATCCAACCTAAACCTAACCCTACCTAAACCTAACCTAACCTAACCCTACCTAACCTAAGCCTAACCTAAATTTACCCCTTTACCCTACCCTTACCTAACTTGTTTCCTAAGAACAGAAATGCAAAGCACAACTTTGTAAACTGATTCACAGTCCGTCGCCTGTTCAATTATAATAACAGGGAAAACTGAAAGTGATACAGCCTACCCTAATCCTAAGCCAGCGGTGGCTGTAGCCTAGCCTGGCCTGGCCTGTAACCCCTGTCCTAAGCCTGGCCTAGCCTAACCTAAAGCCTAACACTAAGCCTGCCTGGCCTAAGCCTGGCCTAGGCCTAAGGCCTAGCCTGGCCTGGCCGCCCTGCAAAGCCTGGCCTGGCCTGTCCTAAGCCTGGCCCTGGCCTGGCCCCTAGCCTGGCCTGGCCTAAACCTGCCTAACCTTGGCCTAACCTAGGCCTAACCTGGCCTAGGCCTAGGCCCTAACCTGGCCTACCTAGCATGAGCCCTAACCCTAGCAGCTAACCCTACCTAGCCTAACCGTAGTGACCATAGCCTAACCTAATCATGCCTAACCTAACCCTGCCTAACCTAACCTAACCTACCTAACCTAACCTAACCTAATCTTGCCTAACTTGTTCCTAACTGGAAAGATTCAGCGAGAAAGAACATAAGCATAAAAGCACTGCTTTGTAAGCTAAATCACATGTATGCAACTTACGCTCAATTAGGAATACAGGAAAACTGAAAGTGATAGACACTGTACAGCACAGGAACAAGTTTTGAACAAAGAACAGAAAAGCAAAGCACTACTTTTAAGGAATCACATGTGTGTGGCTCGTTCAATTAGGAATACAGGAAAACTGAAAAGTGTTATCTCTCGAACTGTAAGGCACAGAAACAAGTTTCCATCGAAAGAACAGAAGCGCCAAAGCACAACATTGTAATCCAATTCACATACATGTTGCTCATTCAATTATTATAACAGGAAAACTGAAAAAGTGATATATTGAACTGTACAGCATAGGAACCTGCTTCCATCGAAAGAACAGAAATGCAAAGCACAACTTTGTAAACTATTTCACATTCATTTCAGCCTGTTCAATTATTATAACAGAAAAACTGAAAAGTGATACAGCCTAACCATAATCCTAAGCCCTTGACCCTAACGTAACCCAAAGCCCTTACCTAACTCTGTCCTGGTCAACACCTAACCTAACCTAACCTAACCTAAAACTACCAAAACCTAACCTAACCTAAGCCTAACCCCTAACCTAACCTAACCTAAGCCTGACCATAAACCTAACCCTAGCCTAACCCTGCCTAAAGCTAACCTAAAACTAACCTAACCTAACCCTACCTAACCTAAGCCTAACCTAACTCTGCCTAAACCTGCCCTTACCTAACTTGTTTCCTAAGAACAGAAGCGCAAAAACACAACTTTGTAAACTAATTCACAGTCCGTTGCCTGTTCAATTATTATAACAGGAAAACTGAAAGGTGATACAACCCTAACCCTAATCCTAGGCTAACCGTAGCTTTAACCTAACCTAACCTGACCCTATCCTAAAGCCTAAACCTAACCTAACCCTACCTAAAACCTGCCTAACCTTAGCCTAACCTAATCCCCTAACCTAACCTAAGCCTAACCCTAAGCCCCCTAACTCTAACCTAACCTAACTCTAACCTCAGCCCTAAACCTAACACAAACCTTACCTAAACCTAACCCCAAAGCCTGCCCTAACCCTAACCTAACCTTACCTAACTTGTTCCTAACAGGGCAAATTTCCCAGAAAGAACATAAGCATAAAAGCACTACTTTGTAAACTAAATCACATGTGTGCCTGCTCAATTAGGAATACAGGAAAACTGAAAGTGATAGAGCGCGCTGTACAGCACAGGAACAAGTTTGAACAAAGAACAGAAAAGCAAAGCACTACTTTTAAAGGAATCACATGTGTGTCGCTCGTTCAATTAGGAATACAGGAAAACTGAAAGTGTTATCTCACTGTAAGGCACAGAAACAAGTTTCCATCGAGAAAGAACAAGCACAAAGCACAACTTTGTATTCAATTCACATACATGTTGTCCGTTCAATTATTATAACAGGAAAACTGAAAGTGATATATCAGAACTGTACAGCATAGGAACCTGCTTCCATTGAATGAACAAAATGCAAAGCACAACTTTGTAAACTAATTCACATTCTTGTTGCCTGTTCAATTATTATAACAGGAAAACTGAAAAGTGATATGAACCTAACCTAACACTGGGCCCTAACCTAACACTGGGCCCTAACCTAAGTCTAACCTAAAGCCTAGCCTAACTAGCCTAGCCTAACACTAACCTAGCCTAATTCTAACCCTATCCTAACCTAGCCTAACCTAGCCTGAAAAGCCTATCCTAAACCTAATCCTAGCCCTAACCCTAACCTAACCCCTACCCTCACCTAACCCTACCTAACCTAACCCTAACCTAAGACTAAACCTAAGCCTAACCTAAACCTAAACCTAACCCTAACTTGTTCCTAACAGGAATAAGTTTCCAACAAAGAACATAAACACAAAGCACTACTTTGTAAACTAAATCACATGTGTGCCACTACGCTCAGTTAGGAATACAGGAAAACTGAAAAGTGATATAACGCACTGTACAGCACAGGAAAAAATTTGAACAAAAGAACAAAAAAGCAAAGCACTACTTTTAAACATCTTAAGAACAAGCGGAAAGCACAGCGTTGTAAACCAATTCACATACATGTTGCCCGTTTAATTATTATAAAGGAAAACTGAAAGTGATATATCGAACTGTACAGCACAGGAACCTGCTTCCATTGAAAGAACAGAAATGCAAAGCACAACTTTGTAAACTAATTCACATACGTGTTGCCCGTTCAATTATTATAACAGGAAAACTGAAAAGTGATATATCGAACTTTACAGCACAGGAACCTGCTTCCATCGAAAGAACAGAAAGCATAAACTGGCTTTGTAAACTAATTCACATTCACGTCGCCTGTTCAATTATTATAACAGGGAAACTGAAAAGTGATACAACCTAACCCTGCTCCTAAGCCCCTAGCAGGCAGTAACCTAACCTAACCTAACCCTGTCCTAAGCCTGTCCTAACACTAGCCCTAGCCTGGCCTAAGCCTGCTCACCTGAACCCTAGCCTAACCTAACCTAACCTGGCCCTAGCCTAACCTAGCCTAACCTAACCTAACCCACCCCTAACCTAACCCTAACCCTACAGCTAGCCTCACTGGCACTGGCCTAACCTAGCCTAACTCTAACCTAACCTCCTAACCCTAACCTAAAACTAACCCTAACCTAACTTGTTTCTAACAGGAACAAGTTTTCATCGAAAATAACAGAAGCATAAGCACAATTTTATAAACTAATTCACATTGTGCCGCCTGTTCAATTATTATAACAGGAAAACTGAAAGTGATATATCACACTCGACAGCACAGAAACAAGTTTCCAACAGAAGAACAGAAATACAAAGCACTATTTTTAAGCGGAATCACATGTGTGTTGCTCGCTCAATTAGGAATACAGGAAAACTGAAAAGTGATACAGCACTAACCTAATCCAAGCCCTAACCTAACGTAGCCTAACCTAAACCTGTCCTAAGCCTAACCCCTAACCCTACTTTAACACTAACCTTAAGCCTACCTAACCTTGCTCTAACCTAAGACCTAGCCTAACCTAACCTAACCCTGGCCCTAACCTAACACTGGGCCCCTAACCTAAGCCTGGCCTAATGACCTAACCTAAGCCCCTAACACTAACCCTGCCTATCCGTAAGCCTAACCCTAGCGCTAACCTAACCTAACCTAAACCTGGGCCTAGCCTAACCTAACCCTGGCCCCTTCCCTAGCCTAGCCCTAACCTACCCTACCTAGCCTAACCCTGCCCTAACCTAACCTAGCAACTAACCAGCTTTTTCCTAAGAAGAACAAGTTTCCAGCGAAGAACAGAACATAAGCAAAGCACTGCTTTGTAAACTAAATCACATGTGTGCAACTCGCTCAATTAGGAATACAGGAAAACTGAAAGTGATATAATGCACTGTACAGCACAGGAACAAGTTTGAACAAAAGAACAGAAAAGCAAAGCACTAGTTTTAAGCGGAATCACATGTGTGTTTTATTTCGCTCAATTAGGAATACAGGAAAACTAAAAAGTGTTATCTTGCACTGTAAGGCACAGAAAAAGTTTCCATCGTAAGAACACAAGCATAAAGCACAGCGTTGTAAACTAATTCACATACATGTTGCCCGTTTAATTATTATAAAGGAAAACTGAAAAGTGATTTATCGAACTGTACAGCACAGGAACCTGCTTCCATTGAAAGAACAGAAATGCAAAGCACAACTTTGTAAACTAATTCACATTCTTAGTTCGCCTGTTCAATTATTATAACAGGAAAACTGAAAGTGATATAAACTTGGGACTTTGCTATCACTAAGCCTAACCTAACTAACTAACCCTACCTAAGCCTAACCTAACCTAACCTTGGCGCCTAACCCTAATCCTCAAGCCTGGCCCTAGGCCAACCCTAGCCAGTGCCTAACCTACCTAGGCCTAACATTTTGGCCTAACCTAACCCTACCTACCAACAAGTGCCTGCTTCCCTAACTCTAAACCCCTAATTTCCTGGCCTTACCTAATTTGTTCCCCTAACGGTAACAAGTTTCCAGCGAAAGAACAGAAGCATAAAGCACAACTTTGTAAACTAATTCACATCAGATGATTAAGCCCGTTCATTTATTATAACAGGAATACTGAAAGTGATATATCGAACTTTACAGCACAAGGAACCTGCTTCCATCGAGAAAGAACAGAAATGCAAGCACAACTTTGTAAACTAATTCACATTCACGTCGCCTGTTCAATTATTATAACAGGAAAACTGAAAAGTGATACAGCCCTTACCCTACTCCTAAGCCTAACCCTGGAGCGATTTGCCTAGCCTATCAATTTGCCCTAACCTATCCTAAACCTGTCCCTAACACCCTAGCCTCCCCTAACCTAAACCTACCTAGGCACAACCTAACCCTTGCCTAGCCTAGCCCCTTGGCTGGCCCTGGCCCTGGCCTAGGCCCTAACCTAGCCTAACTCATCCCTATGCCTAACCTGACCCTTAACCTAGCCTAACTCTGCCTTAAACCTGGCGGCTAACCTAACTCTAAGCCTAACCCTGCCCTATCCTAACCCTAACTCTAAAACTAACCTAGCCTAACCTAGGCTTGTTTCTAACAGGAACAAGTTTTCATCGAAAAGAACAAGCATAAAGCACAATTTTGTAAACTAATTCACATTCTTGTCGCCTGTTCAATTATTATAACAGGAAAACTGAAAAGTGATATATCACACTGGACAGCACAGAAACAAGTTTCCAACAGAAGAACAGAAACACAAAGCACTATTTTTAAGCGGAATCACATGTGTGTAAGCTTGCTCAATTAGGAATACAGGAAAACTGAAAAGTGTTATCTCGCGGTGTAAGTCACAGAAACAAGTTTCCATCGAAATAATAGAAGCATAAAGCACAACTTTGTAAACTAATTCACATTCGTGTTGCCAGTTCAATTATTATAACAGGAAAACTGAAAATTGATATATCACACTGTACAGCACAGAAACAAGTTTCTAACAGAAGAACAGAAGCGTAAAGCACTACTTTGTAAACTAAATCACATGTGTGTAGCTCGCTCAATTAGGAATACAGGAAAACCAAAATGCTATGTTAGGAACTGTACAGCACAGGAACAAGTTTTCATCAAAGAACAGATACACAAGCACTACTTTGTAAGCTAAACCACATGTGTGTTGCTCTCTCAGTTGGGAATACAGGAAAAATGAAAAGCGATATATTGAAATATGCGCCAAAAGAAAGTTTTCATCAAAAGAACAGAAACACAAAGCACAACTTTTAAACTAATTCACATTTGTGTCGCCTGTTCAATTATTATAACAGGAAAACTGAAAAGTGATATAACCCTAACCTAACCTAAGCCCTAACCTGCGTTAACCTAAGTTTAACCCCTACCCTAACCTAATCCTAACCTAACCCTAACCTAACCCTTTAAAGACCCCCGCCTCACCCCAAGTTAGAAGCAGCTAATGTCATTTCGTACAGCACTGTTTTGAGGAACTCTGTGGGCTAGGGAGGGAACTAGAAACTTGCTGAAGAGACCCAGCTGCTGGGGATATCTGCGGTCAGGCTGCCCCAGTTGAGCCAAAAATCAATTTGTGCTGACCACCCATGTGAGAAATTTGTGAGACTGTTCCAGCTGAGATAGGGGCCCTAAGACAAATATTGAGACTGTTCCAGCTAAGATAGGAGCCCTAAGACAAACAACAGGTGGCGGTCCCAAGATTAAAAGTCATCATGACCGTTCCGACCACCCAGTTCCTGATATCATGGTGTCCCTGCCAAACTCTGACTCAAATTGTAGTTTCATGTAAATGTACCAATCAGCTCCCTGTAACCATGCTCCTCGCTTCTGTTACCGCGCTTTTGCTCTGAGACCCTATAAAAAGCCCAGCTTTCCCACTCAGGCGCGCCAAGTCCTCCGAGAGAATTTGTTGCCCCAGGTACCTGTGTAAAGAATAAAGCCTCTGGCTGTTTGCAGCCGAACATCTGGTCTTGTTGATCCTTGGGAGGGGGGTCTCCCTGACGGAAGACACCCAACAGGAGTCTTTCATTTGGAGGCCCCAGCGAGATCGAGACCCCTACCCAGGGACCACCAACCCCAATTCGGGAGGTAAGATTGCCGGCAAAACTTGTTTGTCTGTGCGTGTCAGTTGGTTTCGTTTCTGTCTTGAGTGTTTGCATCTGAATCTGAGGCTTGGCCCAAGTCACCTGTATTGCAGAAATCGAAAGGAGTTGTGAACTCGGACTTTCTTTCTGCAGCTCTGGGAGGCGTCTCAGGAGTGTTCTGTGAGAACCCGTTTTCTCGGTTCCCATCTGAGTGGGAAGAGCCAATTTTCGGCTCTCGTCTGTTTGGAAGCACTACCGACTCGGACTTCTCAGGGCCTCGCCCTGTCCGAAGCTAAGTGCTTCATCTGAAACGGAGGAACGGACCTCCGACACAGTCTCCATCTGAATTTTTGCTTTCAGTTTTGTGTCTTATTTTGTACCCGTGCGGCTTGTGTTGTGTTCTGTCTGTCTGATTTTTGTAGTAAGTGTAATAAGTGTTTTCTATCTATCTGAAAAAATGGGACAAACTGTCACTACTCCCAAAAGTTTAACTTTACAGCAAAGAGCACGGGGGAGGGAGGCCCAGCCAGGAATCAGGTTCAGGACCTGTGGAGGAGGTAGCTACAGTAGCCCTCACAAGGGAGCTAAGGGAGCAGGCAAGGCTCATGGGCTTGCTGGGTGGAAGTCCTTAGACATGGCTAGGTGGGGATTGGCACCGTAGCTGCTCCATGATAGGAGCTGCTCTGGCTGCTGAGAGTGAGGAAAAACTCCTCCCCCTTGCCTTCATGCCAGCTTAGCAGGGAAGTAAGCAGCAAGAGCTCACCACGCCCTCTTGCTCCTCTCTTCCCTCCTCCCACCTAGGGGGCTTGCAACTTACAGATCAAACAGTAATTTAGAAAAATAAACTGTACTTACTGTAATGTTTAGAATTGCAGCTGAGTCTGTCTGTTTAAATATATGGCCATTATACAATTGTTTTCAACTGGTCTTAAATGGTTGATATGATAAAAAATAATTGGGTATGTTTAAGGTTAAATTCAAATTCTTGTTTTAAACACGTATATGTGTCTATGTGTTTGTAGGGTCTATAAATGCATATGTTTAAATAACAACAATGTAAATTGCCACATGGTGTGGCTCAGGAAAAAAACAAAGGTTGCAAAATCTCTGAGTCAAAATGATTTTATTTCCTTTTAGGATAAGAAGAAAGTCTTATTCTAAGTTGATATTGGTTCTGAAGATTAGGTTGTTTTCACTGATAAATTTTGGTCTTAAAATCTAGTTTCGACTTTTAAAATTATGGTTATGCTTTGTAAATTCACTCCTAAAAAGATACTTTGCTTTGATATTGCAGGGACGAGTTTTAAAAATTGTTTAGATGTTTAAGAGCATAAAACATTTACAATTTATCAAATTTTTAAGCAATAACTCTTGGGTTTCAGCAGGATCATGTCAGAATGGAAAAAGATTTTAGTGAGAGTTTTTATGTTGTCTCAAAAGCAAAAAAAAGAAAGAAGAAAGTAAGCATGTCTGGTTAAGCCAGAAAAAAAGCTAGAAACCTAAAGGTATGGAATGTTGCAGAAGGTTAGTGGATGTGTTATAAATAGCCAGAGAGTTAATATGATTTAAAAAGAACTGTAGTTTAAAATATGTTGTACTTCATTTAAAAAGGCTGGTGATTCCTCATTCCAAAAAAATTTTAATGCTCTTTTAAAAAAGAAAAAAATTTTTTTTTCTTAGGTATGGTATGGCTAAAGTAATTCTTACAGTTTAAAATTATTCTGTTATGCAGTTGTTTCTAAAGCTTGTTTGATCACTGGGAACTTTTTTGGTTATGGGGATTATGGATGCTCCATAGTGTTTGCTGTGTCATCAACAGCACCTAATGGCTATGTTTGGTATTGTCAGTCACAGCCTGTGCTAACACACTTGGCTAGCTGCCATGATGGTTCGAGGATAGAGCACATAAAGCTGTAGTTTTGCTGCCATATTTGTTTAGGACTTCCAGCTGAGTTCAGTTACATGTGGCCAGCCGCCATGCTCGTTCAGAGATAAAGAGGGTGGAGACATTAGTTTACCACCATTTTGTTTAGGTCTCTCAGTTATGTTCAGTCCTCTGATTAGTGTTAAGTGCAAAGCTTTTTTTACTGTTCAATTTTAATACAAAGTGGTAGGATCAGCAAGATTTGCTAGCCCTCTATGAACTGTATCTGATTAAAATGTTTGCTTTAATTTTAGTTCAGAAGAGAAATAGCATTCTGTTTTATAGGACACAGTTTAAAACAGATGATAAAAACAAAGAGTAACTCAGATATGCTGGCTCTCAAACATCAGAGATCTGATGAATATGGCATTTTAACATATGTAAGTTTATTGTGGCAGAAAGTCCCAAAATCCTGGCAGTAGCTCCCCAA
Source organism: Meriones psammophilus (assembly GCA_036365155.1). Lineage (NCBI taxonomy): Eukaryota > Metazoa > Chordata > Mammalia > Rodentia > Muridae > Meriones > Meriones psammophilus. Next base: position 11,450 of record JAEOAE010003194.1, read on the forward strand.
GGTCTCCAAGAAGATTTGGACAACGACAGATGACTGCAACTCTGGATTGTGGTATGCTAACCACTGGGCAATACTGCCCCAACTGGCCCCTGTTAGGGCCCAGCCAAAACTGTGGACACCTGGAGTCAATGTTTCACGTTGCTAAGGGCGAGGTGAGGCCATTCTCTCGTTTCTTTCTCCACAGAAACAGTCTCTCATCTTATGTGCCTGGCAGAACTGCCTCTGTTCAGGATGCCATGAGACAAAGGAGCCAGGGACACTGCCTAGGTAATGGACTAACTAGTCATCCCTGTCATTTTGATTGGCACATGGATTGGTATATTTAGCTTATAATTTATCCTTCTCAGGTCTCTGAACACCTTGCGGCTATGCTAAGCTTACAGTAGCTTTACAGCTAGAAAAAAAAAAAAAAAAGACAATTAGATCGACTGTTGCTCATTGATCAGTTCATTAGCTAGAACCACAGAGTACTAGATCCCTTATTTAGAAGAAAGACAGGTTTGCCCTGCTCACAGGCTTTATATCAGTTGCCAATGTCTTATATTAATAGTTAAATAAAAAATATAAGGTTTATATAGGGTCTGAGGATATAGGAGTTCAGGTTATAAAAATCTAAAAAATGTTGGTCTACATACTGATCAAAGTATCAATTTAATGGACATCAGGTTAACACTTAAGTAAAAAAAAGTACAAGCAGTTTCTAATGCAAGCAATTTTACTTAGCCAAAATATAGGAGGGTTTACTCAAGGTTGCACAGAGCCTGCTGTCTGGTTACTATGGTTGCCGAGAGTTTCTCAGGGTCAGAGCAGTCCACTGTAAGACCACCAAGGTCAGTCTGTGAGAGACTGGACTTTGAAAAATAGCCAAGAAGCTGAGTTCTGCTGCTCAGATGCCGTTAACTCCATAAAGGCTGCCACATCTGTTACTCTCAAAATGTTGCTGTATTAGATTTGCTGATATGTTACTTTTCTGAGTTTCCTTTTGTGTACCAAAAATTTATATGAGTTTATAAAAATCAAAAGGTCATAAGACCTAGATCTGGCATAGCTCAAATGTATCCCAGAAGAGTTTTTCCCTGGTGTTGGGATTCCTCACTTTTTCCATTTAACAGACAAATCTTAACTTCTGTCTCTAGTCTAAATTTGTCTCAGCAGATTTTCACCTGGTTGACTCTGGGCTGCAAACTGAAATCTGGACTTCCTGGAAACTGACATGATTGCTCCCTGCCTCTTCGGGTAGATCAACTAACCAGATGCTTGGGACTTCCCCATTGCCCAGCCTTTGACTGGTATTTCAGCCTTCCTAGCCCCTGATGCCTACGGTCCAACGGTCAGCTCGAAGAAGCTCCAGAAGACAGATCTACGCCCAAATCCCCCCTAGCAAGCTGAAATGCTAAGTCAAAAGGGGCTCCCTGGCATTAGCTATTATCTTGGGCATCTGCTTAGCTGAAATGGACATTAATATTGCAGCAACTGGGCTAAAAGCCTAGAGATCCTCTAATAGTTCTCTTTGGCTTAAAAAAAGACTCAGACAGAGACAGCAGTTCTTTTCAGTCAGGACAGAGCTGGTACAAGAGTTAGTTCAATAAAGCCCCTGGTTCACCACCCTCGTCTAATCCCTCATGGGCCCCTTAATCATAATCCTCCTGATTCTGTTATTTGGGCCTTGTATCCTGAAACGGCTGATCCACTTCATGTAAGACATGTTTTCTGTCATACAAGCATTGGTATTAACCCAGCAGTATCATCACCTCAAACAGCAGGAGAAAAAATTAAATCTCCCTAGGCCTAGAATGAAAGATTCCATTCTAAGTTAGAAAAAAGGGAATGAAAGACCCCCGCCTCACTAAGTTAGAAGCAGCTAATGTCATTTTGTACAGCACTGTTTTGAGAACTCTGTGGGCTAGGGAGGAACTAGAAACTTGCTGAAGAGACCCAGCTGCTGGGGATGTCTGCAGTCAGGCTGCCCCAGTTGAGCCAAAAGCAATTTGTGATGACCACCCATGTGAGAAGTTTGTGAGACTGTTCCAGCTGATATAGGGGCCCTAAGACAAATGTTGAGACTGTTCCAGCTAAGATAGGAGCCCTAAGACAAACAACAGGTGGCAGTCCCAAGATTGAGCCATCATGACCTTTCCGACCACCCAGTTCCTGATATCATGGTGTCCCTGCCAAACTCTGACTCAAATTGTAGTTTCATGTAAATGTACCAATCAGCTCCCTGTAACCATGCTCCTCACTTCTGTAACCTCGCTTTTGCTCTGAGACCCTGTAAAAAGCCCAGCTTTCACCTCAGGTGGCGCATAAGTCCTCCGAGAGACTTTTTGCGCCACAGGTACCTGTGTAAAGAATAAAGCCTCTGGCTGTTTGCAGCCAAACATCTGGTCTCATTGATCCTTGGGGCGGGTCTCCCTGACAGAAAGACCCAAGCGAGGTCTTTCACCTAACCCTAACACTACCTAACCTAACCTAACCCTAACTCTAACCCTGCCCTATCTAACCTAACCCTACCCTAGTTGTTCCTAACAGGAACAAGTTTCCAACGAAAAGAAGATAAATGCAAAGCACTACTTTGTAAACAAAATCACATGTGTGCCACTCCTCAATTAGGAATACAGGAAAACTGGCGATATATCGAAATGTACAGCAAAAGAAACAAGTTTTAATCGAAAGAACAGAAACTCAAAGCACAACTTTGTAAACTAATTCACATTCGTGTTGCCTGTTCAATTATTATAACAGGAAAACTGAAAGTAATATTACCCCTAACCTAACCTAAGCCCTAACCTAAGCCTAACACTAACCCTTACCCCTAAACCTAACCTAACCTAACCCTACCTAACCTCAGCCTAACCTAAACCTAACCCTACCTAACCTAACCTAACCTTAACCTTACTTGTTCCTAACAGGAACAAGTTTCCAACTAAAAAGAAAATAAGCATAAAAGCACTACTTTTGTAAACTAAATCACATGTGTGCCACTCGCACTATTAGGAATACAGGAAAACTGAAAAGTGATATAGCGCGATTTTTACAGCACAGGAACAAGTTTGAGCGAAAGAACAGAAAAGCAAAGCACTACTTTTAAAGCGGAATCACGTGTGTCCCTTGCTCCATTAGGAATACAGGAAAACTGAAAGTGTTATCTCGCACTGTAAGGCACAGAAACAAGTTTCCATCGAAAGAACAGAAATGAAAATCAAAACTTTGTAAACAAATTCACATACATGTCACCCGTTCAATTATTATAACAGGAAAACTGAAAAGTGATATAACCTAACCTAACTCTAAGCCCTAATCCTAAGCCTAACCTAACCTAACCCTATCCCTAACCGTAACCTAACCCTAAATCTAACCGTACACTAACCTAACCTAATCATAACCTAACTTTGTTCCTAACAGGAACAAGTTTCCAATCAAAAAAACATAAAATAAAAGCACTACTTTGTAAACTAAATAACATGTGTGCCACTAGCTCAATTAGGAATATAGGAAAACTTAAAAGTGATATAATGCACTGTACAGCACAGGAACAAGTTTAGAACAAAAGAACTGAAAAGCAAAGCACTACTTTTAAAAGGAATCACATGTGTGTCGCTCATTCAATTAGGAATACAGGAAAACTGAAAAGTTTTTATCTCGAACTGTACAGCACAGGAACAAGTTTCCATCGAAAGAACAGAAAGCATAAAAGCCGCGACTTTGTAAACTAATTCACATCGTGTCGCCTGATCAATTATTATGACAGGAAAACTGAAAAGTGATATATCGACCTGTACAGCACAGAACAAGTTTCCATCGAAAGAACAGAAGCGGAGCTTACGACTTTGTAAACTAATTCACATATGTGTCGCCCGTTCAATTATTATAACAGGAAAACTGAAAGTGATATATCACACTATACAGCACAGAAACATGTTTCCAACAGAAGAACAAGCATAAAGCACTACATTTGTAATCTAAATCACATGTGTGTCCCTCACTCAATTAGGACTACAGGGAAACTGAAAAGAGATAAATCGAAATGTACGGCAAAAGAAACAAGTATTCATCAAAGAACAGAAACACAAACACAACTTTGTAAACTAAATCACATTCATGTCACCTGTTCAATTATTATAAGGAAAACTGAAAATTGATATAACCTAGCCCTAACCTAAGCCCTAACCTAAGCCTAACCTAGCCTAACCCTACCTAACCTAACCTAGCATGAAGCCTAACCTAACCTAACTGGTTCCTAACAGGAGCAGGTTTTCCCAATGAAAAGAACATAAGCATAAAAGCACTACTTTGTAAACTAAATCACATGTGTGCCACGTGCTCAATTAGGAGTACAGGAAAACTTAACAGTGATATAACACACTGTACAGCACAGGAACAAGTTTGAACAAAAGAACAGAAAAGAAGCACTAGTTTTAAAGGGAATCACATGTGTGTCGCTCGCACAATTAGGAATACAGGAAAACTGAAAAGTGTTATCTGCTGTACTGCACAGAAACAAGTTTCCATCGAAAGAACAGAAACACATAGCAAAACTTTGTAAACTAATTCACATATGTGTTGCCCGTTCAATTATTATAACAGGAAAACTGAACAGTGACATATCGAACTCTACAGCACAGGAACAAGTTTCCATCAGAAAAAAAAGCATAAAACACAACTTTGTAAATTTATTCACATACGTGTCGCCCGTTCAATTATTATAACAGGAAAACTGAAAAGTGATATATCACACAGTACAGCACAGGAACAAGTTTCCAACAGAAGAACACAAGCATAAAGCACTACTTTGTAAACTAAATCACATGTGTGTGGCTAAGCTAAATTAGGAATATAGGAAAACTGAAAGTGATGTATCACACTGTACAGCACAGGAACAAGTTTCAAAAAAAAAAAAAAGAAGATCAAAACACTATTTTAAATGGAATCACTTGTGTGTAAGCTCGCTCAATTAAGAATACAGGAAATCTGAAAAGTGATATATATCGAACTGTACAGCACAGGAGCGATTTTCAAATGAAAAGAAAAAAAGGAAAGCACTACATTTAAGCGGAATCACATGTGTTGTAAGCTCGATCAATTAGGAATATAGGAAAACTGAAAAAGTGTTATCTCGCTGTATGGCACAGAAACTAGTTTCCATCGAAAGAACAGAAGCGGAAAGCGACATTGTAAACTAATTCACATCGTGTTGCCCGTTCAATTATTATAACAAGGGAACGGAAAAGTAATATAGCCTAACCTAACCTAACCAGAAAACCTAGCGCTAACCCTACCACTAATCCTAACCCTAACCCTTCCCTAAACATAACCATAACCCCCTAACCTAACCTAACCTAAACCTAACCTAACCTAACCTAACCTAACCTAGCCTAACCTAACTTGCTCCTAACAGGAATAAGTTTCCAATGAAAAAACATAAGCATAAAGCACTACTTTGTAAACTAAATCACATAGGTGCCACTCGCTCAATTAGGAATACAGGAAAACTGAAAGTGTTATCTCGCACTGTAGGGCAAAAACAAGTTTCCATCGAAAGAACAGAAACTGAAAGCACAACTTTGTAAACTAATTCACACATCGTGTTGCCCATTCAATTATTATAACAAGAAAACTGAAAGTGATATAACCCTAACCCTAACCTAACCCTAACCCCTACGCTAGCAGCTAAGTTGTTCCAAACAGCAACAAGTTTCCAATGAAAGAACATGAGCGAAAAGCACTACTTTGTAAAATAAATCACATGTGTGTCGCTCGCTCAATTAGGAATACAGGAAAACTGAAAAGTGATATATCGCACTGTACAGCACAGGAACAAGTTTCAAAGGAAAGAGCGGAAAAACAAAGCACTACTTAGTAAACTAAATCACATGTGTGTCGCTAAGCTCGCTCAATTAGGAATACAGAAAAACTGAAAAAGTGATATGTCGCACTGTACAGTACAGGAAGAAGTTTCAACGAAAAAACAGAAAAGCAAAGCACTACTTTTAAGCGGAATCACATGTGTGGCTTGCTCTATTAGGAATACAGGAAAACTGAAAAGTGTTATTTTGCACTGTGCGGCACAGGAACAAGTTTCCATCGTAAGAACAAGCACTGCTTGCACAACATTTTAAACTAATTCACATACGTGTAAGCCTGTTCAATTATTATAACAGGAAAACTGAAAAGTGATATAATCCTAACATTAACCTAACCCGTAACCCTAACCTTAACTCTACCCTAACCTAACCCGTAACCCAAACACTAACTCTAACCTAAACCGAACCCTAACCTAAACCTAACTTGTTCGAACAGGAAAAAGTTTCCAACAAAAGATTATAAACAAAAAGCACTAATTTGTAAGCTAAATCACATTTGTGTTCCTTGCTCAATTAGGAATACAGGAAACCTGAAAAGTGATATATCACACTGTATAGCACATGAAGAAGTTTCCAACAGAAGAACAGAAATGCAAAGCACAACTTTATAAACTAATTCACATACGTGTCGCCTGTTCAATTATTATAACAGGAAAACTGAAAGAAATATAACCTAACCCTAACCTAACCTAACCATAACCTAACACAGAGCCTAACCTAACCTAACACTAGCCTAACCACTAACCCTTACCTAAACATAGCCCCTAACTAACCTAACCTAACCTAACCTAACCTAACATCCTAAAGGAACAAGTTTCCAACAAAAAGATAAGCAAAAAGCACTACTTTGTAAACTAAATCACATGTGTGCCCCTCGCTCAATTAGGAATACAGGAAAACTGAAAAGTGTTATCTTGCCCTTTACTGCACAGAAACAAGTTTCCATCGAAAGAACAGAAACTCAAAGCACAACTTTGTAAACTAATTCACATACATGTTGCCCATTCAATTATTATAACAAGAAAACTGAAAGTGATATAACCCTAACCTAAACCTAACCTAACCCTAGCAGCTAGCTAACTTGTTCCCAGGAACAAGTTTCCAATGAAAAAGAACATAAATGCAAAGCACTACTGTGTGAACTAAATCACATGTGTGCCACTCCTAATTTAGGAATAGAGGAAAATAGACAAGTTATATTCGCAATGTACAGCACAGGAACAAGTTTGAACAAAAGAACAGAAAAGCAAAGCACTACTTTTAAATGGAATCACATGTGTGTCGATCGCTCAATTAGGAATACAGGAAAACTGAAAAGTGTTATCTGCTTTTGATGCGGCACAGAAACAAGTTTCCAGCGAAAAACAGAAAACCAGGCACTACTTTTAAGCGGAATCACATGTGTGTGTCTTGCTCAATTAGGTATACAGGAAAACTGCAAGTGTTATTTAGCACTGTGCGGCAAGGAACAAGTTTCCATTGTAAGAACAGAGCGCATAGCACAACATTGTAAACTAATTCACATACGTGTTGTCTGTTCAATTATTATAACAGGAAAAATGAAAAATGATATAACCTAACACTAACCCTAACCCGTAATCCTAACCTTAATGCTAACCTAACCCAAGCCCTAACCCTTAACCTAACACTAACCTAACCTATCTAACCCAAACCCAAACTGACCCTAACCTAAACCTGCTTGTTCTGAACAGGAACAAGTTTCCAACAAAAAGAATATAAGCATAAAGCACTACTTTGTAAACTAAATCACACATGTGTCACTCGCTAAATTAGGAATACAGGAAACCTGAAAAGTGATATATACTGTACAGCACAGGGGAACAAGTTTCAATGGAAGAACAGAAGAACAAAGCACTACTTTGTAAACTAAGTCACATACGTGTCGCCTGTTCAATTATTATACCAGGAAAACTGAAAAGTGATATAGCATAATGTATACCACAGGAACAAGTTTTCAGACAGAAAGAACCGAAGAGCAAAGCACTACTTTGTAAACTAATTCACATACTTGTCGCCTTTTCAATTATTATAACAGGAAAACTGAAAAGTGATACAACCTAACCCTGACCTAAGCCCCTAATCCTAACTAACCTAACCCTAAGCCCGTAACTCTAACCTAACACTAACACTAACCTAAACCTAACCTTCTTGTTCCTAAAGGAACAAGTTTCCTGAAAGAACATAAGCATAAAAGCACTACGCCGTAAACTAAATCACATGTGTGCCACTCACTCAATTAGGAATACAGGAAAACTGAAAAGAGATACAGCGCACTGTACAGCACAGGAACAAGTTTGAATGAAGAACAGAAAAGTAAAGCACTACTTTTAAGCGGAATCACATGTGTGTTGCTCAAAAGCAATTAGGAATACAGGAAAACTGAAAAGTGATATATCACACTGTACAGCACAGAAACAAGTTTCCAACAGAAGAACAGAAGCATAAGCACTACTTTGTAAACTAAATCACAGTTGTGTGTTGCTCATTCAATTAGGAATGCAGGAAACTGAAAGGGATAAATCGAAATGTACAGCAAAAAACAAGTTTTCATGAAAGACCAGAAGCATAAAGCACTACTTTGTAAACCAAATCACATGTAAGTGGATCACTCAATTAGGAATACAAAGAAAACTGGCGATATATATCGAAATGTAAGGCAAAAACAAGTATTCATCGAAAAGAACAGAAATGCAAAAGCACAACTTTTAAACTAATGCACATTAGGTGTGGCCTGTTAGATTATTATTACAAAAAAATGTAAAGTGATATAAACCTAACCTAACCTAAGCCCCCCTAACCTAACCTAACCTAACCTAGGCTAACTCTAACCTAACCTAACCTAACCTAACCTAACCTAACCTAAAACCTAACTTGTTCCTAACAGGAATAATTGTCCAGCGAGAAGAACATAAGCATAAAGCACTACTTTGTAAACTCAATCACATATGTGCCACTCCTTTGTGGGAATACAGGAAAACTGAAAAGTGATATAACTCACTGTACAGCACATGAACAAGTTTGAGCAGAAAGAACAGAAAAGCAAAGCACTACTTTTAAATGTAATCACATGTGTGTCGCTTGCTCAATTAGGAATACAAGGAAAACTGAAAAGTGTTATCTCAAACTATGCTGACACAGAAACAAGTTTCCATAGAAGAGAAATGCAAAGCACAACTTTGTAAACTAATTCACATCATTGTCGCCGTTCAATTATTATAACAGGAAAACTGAAGAGTGATATATCAGACTGAACAGCACAGAAACATGTTTCCTTGAAGAACAGAAACACAAAGCACAACTTTGTAAACTAATTCACATATGTGTCGCCCATTCAATTATTATAACAGGAAAACTGAAAAGTGATATATCACACTGTACAGCAGAGAAACAAGTTTCAAACAGAAGAACAGAAAAGCAAAAGCAGTACTTTGTAAACTAAATCACGTGTGTCATTCGGCTCAATTGGGAATACAGGAAAACTGAAGCGATATATCGAAGTGTATGGCAAAAGAAACAAGTTTAATCGCAAGAACAAATGAAAGCACAAATTTGTAAACTAATTCATTAGGTGTCGCCTGTTCAGTTATTATAACAGGGAAAACTGAAAAGTAATATAGCACCTAAGCCTCCCTAAACCCCTAGCCTAGGCCTAAGCCTAAGCTAGCACTAACCGTGTAACCTAACCTAACCCTATCCTAACCTAACCCTACCTTAACCTAAGCCTCTTTGCTAACCCTAACCTAACTTATTACTAAACAGGAACAATTTTCCAATGAAAGAACATAAGCATAAAGCACTGCTTTGTAAACTAAATCCCATGTGTTACTCGCTCAATTAGGAATGCAGGAACTGAAAGTGTTACCTGCGCACTGCAAGGCACAGAAACAGGTTCATCCAAGAACAGAAACACAAAGCACAGCTTTGTAAACTACTAAAAATAAGTGTCGCCTGTTCAATTATTATAAAAGGAAAAATGAAAACCAATTTTCCAAAAAAACATAAGCTAAAGCCTAAACCTAAACCCAAACCTTTAAACCCTCCCAATTAAATAAAAAAACCCAAAGAATAACCAAATTTTTCCAAAAGGGGAAAAAGTTTAAAAAAACAAAAAAAAGCACTACTTTTTGGAACAAATTTGTTTCCAAGCAATTAAAATACCCGGAAAACTTAAAATGATATACACTGTACAGCACAGGAAAAAAGTTTAAAGAAAAAACAGAAAAACAAAAGCACTCTTTTAAAAAAAATTACATTTTGTGTTGCTCATTCCCAAATTTGGAAAATCGGGGGAAATGAAAGGGTTTAAAACGAAATGTAAGGGAAAAAAACAAGTTTCCCCGAAGAACAGAAACAAAAGCACCTTTTTAAACTAAATTCC